>QVOA01019502.1:0-265783 GCA_014825685.1 Pseudomyrmex cubaensis | reverse complement strand
GACACTAACGCGGTTCAAACCCGAAAAACATCTTTGCATGTTAATACATCACACCGCGAAAGCATCAAATATCAGAATAGTATAAATTTTAAAAAATATTAACAAATGAATTTAATTAATGTATATTAATTTTTAAACCGCACAAAACATTAATTTACATAATTAATTTCCATTGTTACATTTTTTCTTGCGGTTTCTTGCTTTATCTCATCAATTTAAGAAAATCGCGTTGCGTCGGTTATCTCGATACGTTTTGAGACAATTACGGGAAAATGCGACGATTAAAGGAGAATTGCGAATGACAAACGAGGTCGAGCGCGCGAGGTCCCGCAAGTTGCATCGCGCATACACACATACACACACAAGCTGATTAATGCAGCCGAAAATGAGGGCTCTCGTTAACCGCTCAGCGCGTAATACGGCGCAGCGAAGCGAGGACGAACGCGCGCGTAATACGCACTGGATGGCATTCTCGACAAGCGGGCGTTTTAATTTGCTGTCTATTGGCAACGGCCACGAACTATGAGATCGTGGCGCGGAGCGAACCCCCAACAATTCCGCATATCGCGCAACAACAACCGCTTGACTTGCGCGCGCGTTGCACATCCCGGCACACTTGCTTTGGGCAACTGCGCCGCTAATTGCACTCGACTTCGCCGTGCACAGCGCCCGATGCCCTCGGCAACGAAATTTATTATCAGTCACGCTGACACACTTTCCCTCAACTAAATCCGATCACTTTGAGACACTTCTTGAGAATCTTCGAAAAATATCGGTTAAACATTTGCAAGAAGGAGAAAGAAAGATAAAATTATAAAATATATTCTCGTGGGTAAAAAATAAAGTCGAATAAAAAATTAAATAAGTGACAGTAGAACCTCGCGCGCAGTTACTGATGCAAAAAATTCTCGATTCAAATTCCTACATGGAATTGAATTGAAAAGTAAACTTATAGGAATGAAAAGTGTAAATTATAATATAAGAACAACGTCAAGTAAATTGACAAAACTTGGTTTTCTTCTTATTTTTTTATTGTGTGTGTGTGTGTGTTGCGCGATCAGTATGAAAATAACAGAAACGAAATGTACGTAGTTTGCTGTCTATATATCTAGCGAATTGTTGCACGTGTAAGAAAATGTTACGCTCGCGTGAACAGCGACCGAACGATGGGAATATTTTGTCTCAATTGCAACGACAATGATGGGGATGAGCACGGTTATTTTTCTAAAGCTTTTCGTTTCGCTGTTTTGGTCCCACCGGTCGGTTAATATCTATACGGAGTGAATATCGGACGAAGCGAAGCGTAGCGACACAAACGACGTTTTAATTTCATATCGATTAGAAAGCCCACGGCAGATTACAAGGCGGTATCACGTGGGCCAATAGTTTCATCGACACGACGGATATAGTAGGGCTTAGCTTTATACGAGGTAAACGGGTGACAAAGCATGTTTCTCGAACGATGAGTACCGTGTAACAGGGTAATTAAGGTCGCAGGTGCATTAAACGGAGAAACACGATGCAGCTTTTTCGAGCCTACGTTCAGCACGGCGCGTTTATTGACGTATTGTCAAGGTAAAAGATCGGGACACACAACTTTGAAGTCTCAATTCACGCTGGCTTGCGTTTAATATAACCGTTGTGCTAGAAAAAAAAAATCGCCATTATAAAAAGAGTAACACAGCCCTGAATGTGTTCGGTACTCCCGTCGTATTATGTGAAAAAACGCGTTGACTCTCTTACTGATTGGAATTAAAACCGCGCGCTGTGTCTTGGAAAGAGAGAGAGACAAAGAGAAAGAGAGAGAGAGAGAGAAAAGTGCGACGTTTTATCGATCTCACTTCTAAAATAGAAGCTCTCTCTTTAGACCGAGTGAATCACGAGCCGAGTCCTTTCTGAACACATCTGCGGACTGCTGCACGGTCGGGTAGTATTTTTAGCGAGTGATATATGAGATCATTCATTTACGACCGTAATTAAATTGCCGAGAAACTTTCGGATTTCATGCGCCGTCGGCGCAAAAATTGGAGCCAATTTACGGATCGCGTTACACCGCATCGCCGATATTTGATTTAACTCTGTAACAGCGAAAATGGACAATACGTAATCAACCTTCTCGCAATCAATTATACTCGTTATCGCAAAAAAAAAAGTAAATAAATTTAAGGAGCGTCGAAAAATCACAAAGAGAGCGAACACTCTCGTGTCGTTCGTCTGTGTATCGAAGAAGCAAACATTTTTGACTCGCACTTAGAATTCATTATTCGCATCGAGTTCGCGAGCACCGCGTTGGATAATTTAGTAACGCGATGTCACTATTCGGTATTATTAGCTCTCTAATACACAGAGCAAACACGATTTCTCTCTCTCTGTTTGTGCGACGATAGTTTGTCGATAATCCGCAAACCGATATTCTCGTATGCAAACTCTGTTATATCCGCGATTCGTTATTCCGCTTCAATTATTTGCGAAAGCGCACATGTAAAATATACACACGTGTAGAAACGTACGAGAAAAATATTGATGATCTTCGAGAAGTTCTTCTGAGATAAATTAGACATTTTTATGAGCGAATGTTATTTTTTTTTCGGCGAAAGCCGAATTTTCTCTCTTATGATCGAGCGAGATGATTCTGCTGTTCGACAGCGAATGATGTTGTCGGATCGGCAACAATGGCGAACAATACGAGCGGATGCTGGTCGACGACTGGCAATCTATTAATCTTGCGTCAACAATCGGAGATTCGGCCGAAGAGGAGGCGGCGGCGGCGGCGGCGGCTTTTCGCTCAACGACAAAAGCGGAACGAGCTAACATGGGAAATGACGCGATCATTTCATTATCGTGTCGCGTCGAGCCTCGCCGCTTCGTGGAATTTTGCGAATTTCCAACCTATCGTGGCGTCGCCATTATTCACGCCGGATAATCCTCATCAATCTCTATTTCTTCTCCAGAAGCAGTCTCTTGGACGACTCGGCGATTTCTCGAACAATTCGCAAAATCACTTAGAGAGTATTTATCTTATTTCGACAAAAAAGATAATCCGATTGTATTTAACGGTTTGTCTTACAGTTTTGCGTGATATACCTGTGATATACCAGACAATTTCGCGTTTAACTCCGCTCAGTTTTCTTCTTGTATTATAAGAATAGCAGCTCAAGAATTGTCGGAATATTTGCGCGACTTCCGTTTCTCGTTAAATTTGATAAACCGGAATAAACTTTTCGATTTGATTCTTAACGAATCCTGTCACCGTCGCGTTCGTGGAATTTGTCCACCCTCGTTTTTAACTTTGAACGTGATTTTCTGGCTGGGGCAATCGAAGGGTACAAAAGCGAGTTTCTCCTAGAGAATGTGCGTAGGTATCAGAGTTCCTTCGAGATGACATTTTCTTGCGGCTTTTACATTCGGTTACTACATAAACCTCAGCCATGTTCGCCTCGTGGCTTTTCGAAGTTTCACGAGAAAGAGCGACTAACGTGCTTTTTTTTCTTGTTACCGTCTGCTGTGGTTTTCCTCGAAACAATGAAGCGTGTTTGTTTGTAAACTGCAAAACTCGGGGTAAGAACATCGGCGAGTCCTCTTGTAAGAATCGGATATTCTTGTGTGCGCGCTCTTTCTGCATGCACTTTATTCAGAGACGACTCTCACGGAGTGTAATCAAATATTCTGCGCAGATGGGCGATGGACCGTGTAACGCGATCTTCACTCGACGAGATATTTGCGAGTTCCCTTTTCCTTTCAGCATTACAAATGCGGTATCCGTTACAAGGATAAAACATCTTTATTCAGCGACTCACGTTTGGAAAATCTCCTTGTGGAAAAGTTTTCCGCGTCGTTGCTATTTCTGTGACAGTTTTATTTTAACGTCGCTTTGCTGGAGACGAAAGAGAGTTCCACTAATGAGTCGCCTTTAAGTCGATACAAAAAAATATTAACATTTAAAAACGTAGTTTATATATATTTTATTTTTATTATATATATATTTTAGTAAACGTAGTTATATGTATATTTTTTAAGTGTTAAATTAATTATTTTTTAATTATAAAACTATTAATTATTGTATAAAAATGTTGTTTTAAAAAAATATGTTTAAAAAGCTTGTATCAAAACATGATGACGTTTCGCTCTGTTAAATTTTCTGGAGTTAGTGAAATAGATGAGAATTAAGAGTCGAACGCGCGTTAAACCGGTCGCTCAAGTAGTAAAGTCCGCGTATGGTCAGCCGCGCGAAGAACGCGCGTTCGACTTCGTGCTTTCAAAAATAATCTTTTTACATGGTTAGAATGCATACAGTATTTATGTATAAATAATGCGACACTGGTTTATTCTTTGCATTGTTTCTGAATTATTCTCATAGCTAATATAAAACACAATATTAACATACATATAACATAACTATATATATAACTCGCGTATAACTTTTGTTAAACGAGTGTTTTTTTCCTCCGATTGGTTTTACATTTGTAGTTTTTTCTTCACGAAGAAAATACTGGTTTATCTCGCTGGTTTTGTCGCGTACACGTACGTATGTCACACCGCGCGATTTTATAGGATATTGGATTGAAGTTATCTTGAGCTTGTAAAGCGCGCAGATTCAGATCTCTATGCCATCTCGGCGTAATGGCATTTTTCGGTTTGAAATGAGATTTCTTGTTGCGTATGGTTCTTGCTATTTTCAAAGAGAGTAATCTTACAGATTATTTAAAAATATATACGTGTGTTTTATATAATATTTTTATACATGTTCATTAGAATTTTTTCTTCTCGCTTAAAAATATTTTTAAAAAATATTTTTATAAAGGTACTTGTAAATGAAATGCGTTTTTATAAGTAACATGCGCGTACATTATCTAGCATTTGTAATTACGCTTTAAATAACGCGCAGAAAACTCTCTCGGAAAATAACTGCGCTCGTGTACAACATTTTTAACATAGCGTGTTCCTGTTGTAAATCAATGTGTTACAAACGTAGGCCAGAAAATATGTCTCTTGGTAGTGGATATTGTTATCCAAGTGGTGGACGATATACGAACTACTACGAATCGAGAGAGTAAAGCGGCTCCCGGCACTTTTCGCGCGATGATGCTATCTCCGTGTAAGTCGAAACGCGAGCCCAGGTGGCGTAAAATTAATCTCGTAATATGTGACGCCGAAGGGGGTTTACGAACCGTGGTTTCGGAGGTTAAAGGTCGTCGTAACTTCGTTAATAATATTTCCGTCGGCCCATTACACGGCGAGAACATTTCGCGCGAGAACAGATATATGGCGCCGGCTTATTCAATTAAAAATGCTATCTGAAATTTTATTACGAAAGTGTCTATATTTTTATAGCACGATCGTAAAAATACAATCGCAATAGTTTTCCAATAATCATATTTTAACGTTTGTGATTGTATCCTCATATTTTTTAACACAATTAGTTTCTAACGATAGGTTTTACTTTCATTTTACGACAATAATACGCGTATAAAAATTTTACTTATAAAAACAAGAGAGAGAGAGAGAGAGAAAGAGAAAGAGACCGAAAGAGAAAAAGAGAGTGTTCTGGGCTAGTAAATTTGTAGAAAGCAATTTGTCACGAAATGAGGTGTATAATTTATTGCACGAAAGTATCAAGATCACGTCGCGAATGTTTTCCGAGTTCGGTCGTTAGTCAATGTCTCCTTACATGCGCGTTTTGTTGGAAATACTGGAAAATCAATCCAACGAAAATTCTTCTTCTTAAAGTTAAGTGATCTTGACTAATTAACCTGCAATGTGCTTCTTAATTTGCCATCCACGCAATAAACTATCCTTTGGTGCTTATATATTACGTACGCGCAACAGGTTCGACTGATGTTTTTCTCGCTTAACGAGATAAAACGCTCGAATGCTTTCGATAAATTATTGCAAAGTAAAATTAACGCACAACCGGATTTGTTTCGAAGTACTTCGTTTATCAGAATAACGAAGATAGTATATTCTCTTTTTACAATTACTGAGTGAACGATAAAAATACGACATGCAATGGAAAGTCGACGAACAATTATTTGTTTTAACTGTAATATATTTAATTACTTTTTATTGTTGTAAAATAACTACTTTATAAAGAACATTATATATATATATATATATATATATATATATATATATGTTCGCTTATGTTCAAAACAATGAGGATTAAATTTGCAGGCAATGAGGTCACAATTTAATCGCATTCAACATTCTCATGTTCGAATTCACATACAATAGAAAATAACTCAGATAATTTAATATTATTTTCACGTAACAATAAATATCAAAGTGTAATTATTAAGTAATTATTTTATTACGGAACATTTAATTTAATACATTATTTTCATAGATATTTGTATGTAATAAAGAATAATATTTAATTTCAAAACAATTTTTGTACGTCACATTTAGTCGCATTTAATATCTTCGCATTCGAACTCGTGTACATAATACAAAGAAATATTCGATTATATTTTTCATACAAAACGACATACCTATCTCATATTTTATTTACATTGACATTTATTTAGATTCGATAATGGCAATCTCTGTCTCTTTTTCTTTCTCTCTCAATCTAAATTGCTTCCGAAAAATGTGCTTTCGCTTCAGTTTCTCTAAACGAAATCGTATGTGTTTTTATCCGCTTAAAACACGAGACGAAACTCAAAGAAATTTGGAGGATTTCATCGACGAAAAGGGATACGAAAAGGTATACGCTGATGGCGCGCGGCGGAACGATTTGGAGCGTGAAAACTGTAACACGGAAAAACACTCGCGCGTCGCACCGGATTTCCGAAGATTGGAAATGCTCGTCGCGAAAATCGGCAGACGAAATTTCTTTGCGTTACTGATTTTTTTCCCTGTTACATGCCGATCGCTCTTTTACCAGCTCCGCGAACGATATATTTCATTATGTTCAGACACAAAATCACGTCGAACGAGACTCAATGACGTTTAACATTTGTTTCTGAGCGTTTTGCTATAGAAATACTTACTCACAGGTATTTGTCGTGAAAATAACTGCGCTTTTTCCGACGCATTAGCTAAAAGAATCGGATTTGCTCTTTGCTGAAGGGGGAAGAAAGGAAAATATTATTTCGATTTATTTTTTCAAGGTTTAAATTTATATGACTGAAAACGATATCTAGAAATGTATAACACGTTGCGCACATATTTTACTAGCCATTGTCAAGTCCCGATGATGCACAAGTTGAATATTTCACGACTCTTGAAAGCGCAGCTTCATTTGGAGAGAGTATTGGATTTTCCCTGATTCACTCGGCCCCCGAACCTCTGCGAGTTGCAAGTTTCGATTTATAATAAAATTTAACAGAGCGCACAGAATAGGATTATACGATAGTGTAGCAGCAGTGTGTACGCGAACAAGAAAGTGCTCGGGGGAAGATGGATAAAACAAAACCGTATCAAGTTTCGAAAAATTCAATTTTCTGATCTTTTTCTCGTGCAGTAAATATTTTTCAAAAAATTTCTTCACTCACCGCTTCGATTATTTTCTCCACGAGATTAAAAGATATGTGGCCATATTCCGCTTTTCTCTTTAAATCTATACGTATTCGGACCGACACGTGCAAACGGAGGATTTTGACGAATGGCGTGGAAAATATGACGTGTAAAGTATGGATTTCAGAGTCGGGAACTCGAACAAGCGTCGCGCGGGTCATCGGGCGGACTAATTTCACTCTTGATCCCTAGATGCATTAGTTCTGCTATCGACATCCGAGATCGTCAATTCCCCTCGGCGCGAAGACGCCGAAGAAATATCACGACCGACAAGGTTGTCGCGCTCACACACTCGGAGCGACTTTTAGAAAACGACGATGTCACTCGATAGCCATCTCCTCGGTCCTCTTTAATCTCGATTAATCTTGACTTATCGCGAGATCTGTCATTACTTTGCGTTATGACAGGACCGAGACGCAAGGCATTGTTGTCGCATCCCATTAGACGCCTCTTAATTAACCGCCTTTCTTATGATTCAATTAGACGCTTGTTTGTCTCCCCGACAGCAGACCAGAGAGAATCGCGTAATGGCTTAATTAATATTTATTAAACCAGACGCATAACAAAAATTCTGAACAAAAAAACCTTTTCGTCGCGTACTCTAATTAAAATTTCAAGTACTTGTGCTATATACATTTTATTTTAGCGCAAAGTAAAAAACTTGAGTTTTGCAGGAATAAAATTTAGAGTTGTTTGTTCTCTTTTGCGTGCAATAAACAGAACTCTGAATTTTTTTATTTAAAAACTAAAAGTCTCTTTTTTTGTACACACAACGTTTTGCGTAAAATTAAATTCTAATTCGTTTGTCGTTATACATAGATTCCGCTAGATATTGTAATATTATCTCGAAATTTTATTTTTTCTGCAATTCTATATTTTTTTCATTTAAAAAATCTAGCTTTTTGTTTAATTTCTCTATGTGCGTGTACATTTCCAATTTCTCACCAAGTTCTAATTCCTCAATAAATGGAACAAAGAGAATCTTCGACGTCAAAAAATGCAAATTTGCGAATAGTGGGCTTAGATATGTTTGCCGATTCCGGATCGACGTCTCGCGATTGTCGATGCTTCTCTCCGTGCGCAAAGAATATGTTCCCCAATATCTATTCATAGCATGAGGCTTGACATGAAACTGAACTTTTCACCTTTTCCTTGCTCTCAGCGAATGAGGTAGACGATCCGTTTTTTCGGTAATATCTTGAAAGGAGCTCTCGGGGTCGTGAAGAGAATTCTTGATCGAAGAAGGATCGTCGCGCAGCCCTTCTATTGTCTCGCTTTGTAGTTTTTCGTCGGACAAGACGAATCGCTTATACTTTCGCGAGGTGTTTTTCCACAGGTGCGGGGTTGATTTCGCCGAAATTACCACCGGCTATATGTCATAATGTTTTTGCGCGGCGCAAAAGAGTCTATTCATCTTCTATTGGCGCGCGACATCCATTTCGGGTCGTAATCCCCGTTTTTTGCGCGTGACGAAGATCGGTGTGAGCGGAGCGGCGATTTGCGCGTAGCCGATGTGAATTTATGCGCACTCTGTGAAACACAGTATTTTTCCGAACGACAAGGGATGAGATCAACCAACCGGTCTCACCAATACGCGAGCGGGTTTGATGTCGAGCGCTTTTGATACTTCCGATAGTAATACGCGATTGTATAAAGATTACGTTTTGCGCGCGCGTCGTGAGGTTACGTCGTTCGGAAATACGTGGATGGAAATACATACATAGATAAACATCGAATAACATTATCATAAAAGTTTCTATCCGAACGTTTCTTATTTCTCGTGGCCATTTTTCGTTTTCTTTCTGTGCCAAAATTGCTCGCGGCGAGTGACGAATCGCTCATAGATAATGCGGGGTTGTGCAATGAATTCATAATCGTGCGTTTTATCGTTGCGGAACACCAGCGACGGTCTGTTTTTTCTGTGTCACATGGACGATTCTTCATGTATAACGCGATAAGAGTGACACGTTCCGTTCTTCTTATAAGGAAGTCAGGCACTAGCCTTATCGTTGAGCAACTGGTGTGCCACTTTACATAAGAGCCGCCTTGTCATATTTCAATGTAAAAAAAAAAAAAAAAAATTAGAAGCGAAATTCAGAGCTTTGCGCAACGAAACAAATGAAGAGTTCGTAAGAAAATTGAGAGGAGTTTGGAGTTTTTTCAAAAGTTTACGAAAAAAGTTATTAAAAAAAAAGAAGGAAAAAAAAGTTAAAGAATTCAAGCGCGAACTTAAATTACTTTATCGCGGACGGTATCGTTCGAGTTTTCTTTCGCTTCAAAATGTTGGGCTTAACGATCGAATCCTTTTGTAAACGTCGGTTAATCAAACGAACGTTAACGAGCGCACATCCCAAAACAGCGGCAATTACCATCTGTAACAACGGCCGTGCCTTTTGCGAACATACATCTTGCTCGACGTCTCGTAGCCGCCGCGCTTCATTCCCGTGGATATTTTTCCACCCCGGGACGAAGCGAGAGAGAAAGAGAGAGAGAAAGAGATCCGACTGGTTGCACAAGAGAGCGGTGGATGCTGGGGGAAGGGAGGAAAGGGTCGGCGGGGGTGGAAGAGGGTTCGGGGGCGCGCGCCGTGGAGAACGCGGTCTCCTTTGGAGAGGGAGAGTCAGTGCGCGGCGAGGCGCGCCAGCTGCCGCACGTCATGATTCTACCCCAGGTGAGCGACGATGAACCCCGACACTACCACTACCGTGCCGTCGTTAACAGGACGACCGCCGACAATCGTGAATATACCACTCAAATGAATAGCCTCCGCCTGTGCATGATGAGTGTCGACGGCCTATTTTGCGTTGGTTCTTCATTTTCGTCAGCACCAAACACACAGCATGAGTAAAAAAAAAAATCTGTTGCTCTTTTTTTCTCTTCACCCCCCTTCGCCTTCTCTACCTCGTCGTCGCCTACCACCTACCACCGCCCTGTGTATCTTTATGTGTGTTACATATCGACATGAAGAACGCGATTTTTAGAACGGAAGTTTTGAAGAGGGTGGGGGAAATGGCCGGAACAACGTTGCGGAGTGGCTTTTCGAGTACGCGATTATAATGCGAGTGATGTGAGCGACCGGCGCGCGTAACATTTTGCCGTGTTTTGTTTCGCGGAGCGGAAAAAAGAAAAATAAACAAGCGAACTTTGAAGGAGGGAAGTGAATGAAGACGCAACACGGACTTTTTTTCTCGCCGAGTCGAGTGACGAAAGCGGATTGTGCTCTCGTGAAAAAAGATCTGTTTTCCCGTGTGCTCTGACAAACGAGTTGTTTCGTGATTTACAGTTAGAAAAGACGGACGAGAGTCCCGTTTCGAGTTTCGTGAAAACTCAGACGCAGGAGTTTTGCACCGCGCCGCTGTGTTCTTAACGCGCCGCGAAATTCGATGCCGCAGACGTGTCGAGAAAATCGATTCATCCCCCGGCGAAATAGTTCGCGGAGTAAAAATAACTCGCGAAACAAGATAACATCGGCGTTGAAAATTTTAATTCACGTAAGAAGAATTACATATGTAATTATTATACCTTGATTCGCGTAATTTTTATTATTAAATCGAGATTATTGTTCACTTCAGCGACGAGTTACAACACTTAAAAAAAATACACCGTCTTTACTTCGGGCGTAATAAACAATAAAAAAAGACACTCGCGATGGAAAATGTCGCGATAATGTCGATCGCAATCGCAATTTGATTTGCGAGGAACGAAGCGTTACATTGAAATCGTAAAGTCGAAACGGGGACTTTATTAGTTTCGTAAGTTTATCGCGAGTATCTCGAGCGCGAGTATTCTCTCGTCTCTCTTTCTCTCTCTCTCTCTCTATATTTCTAAATCTCAGACATCTTCTCAGAGATGCGCGTGACGTGCAGAATTTTCGACTTGCAGTTTCGCGAATCGTATTTTCTTGCGAGAAACGGCTTCTCTATCTCCCCACCGCAACAGGTTCTCGCATATTTCGCTCGTTATCGTCACGATAATGTTAATTTCCTTATCGCGTTCGGCCGTAGATTGCTTATCAGGCGATCGGCCGAAGAAAACGAGTCTACGGGGAAAGACGGGCAAATGAGGGTATATCCGAAATAAATTATGTGTTGCACTTATTACGCTTAAGCTATATCTATATTATTATTATTATTATTATTATTTTCATTATTGTTGTTCATTATTATTCGTGTTTCCGCACAGTAATAATATGTAGTTTGCATGTGTTCTTGTTGTAATCACTGATAAATACGGACTTTCTATCTTGAAATTAGAAGACGTTCGTATACGGAGAGAAAATGCTAAAGAAACGATCTGTCTTTCTTCACGTTCTTCCGTACGTGTAATTATCCTGCAACAATGAAGCGAAAATTAATTGTGACAAATTTATTGAACATCAATATTTCTCTCTCTCGCGCACACGTGTGTTTTACTTTTTATAAAATATTACACAAATTAGTTTTATATGTAAATTTATTTCGAGGTCCAGTGTTTTTTAATATTTCGCATGGAAAAATCAGAATATTTAACGCGACTATCATTACCGTTTATAACCGCTGAGCAAAAAACAAAGGATAAATTACGAGATAGGCGCGGAAATGATCATTTCCATAAAAAAAATTTATCCTGGATTAGAAAGATCGTCTTGAGATTATAGCTCGTAAAAGCCGCATTATCGGATGTAAAGCGGAGGTAATAACAATTTATAGATAACGTCGACACACTTGTGTGTATGTGTGTGTGTGTGTGTATAAAATGGAACAAAAATAGTTTCTTTTTTTTGCAGCAAGAGAGAGAAGATGAAACTTACATATCTTAGAAATAAAAATTTTATTTCGCGGGAAAGCGACTGAAAAATAAAGCAAACCGTCGAGTTTCTCGTTACAGAGCACGCCGGGCAATTCGTAAAAATTACTCTCCACGGAGCATAAAGTTTAAGAAAAGCTTTTAAACAACCCGGGCCGCGGCACTTGTCCGGAATATCTGATCGCGAAAAAAAGAAAAGCAAGACGTGGACGCAATCGACGCGATTAATTCACTGAGAGACCAAACTTTCGAAAGAAAAACGGCGCCAAGTGGTAGATTGAATGTTAAACACGTGTCAGGTTTTTTTGTTCTTTAAAAAAAGGAATAAAATATTTAATAATCCATTAGTCGCGAAAACAATGGCAAAACGTGTCTTTACGAGTTCCCCTAGAAAATCGTTTTGATTATCTATCAGCATTTTTATACACACACACACATACACCGAGTTTCTACGTTACATTTATGAGAAAAGAAATGTTATTTATTTATAAATTAATTATATTTATTATATAATTTTATAATTAATTTATATAATAGACCAGAAAGAACTGTTTTCCTTGTACCTACAAACGGTTCGCGTGTTACATCCGCGCGCGAAGTGAATTTCTTAATCAGCCCCGGGCAAACCTTCTCTAAGTGCGATTTTCAAATGACTTTTATATTCACGAAGAAATAAAAAAGATTCCGTCTTCGCTCTTGGTCTCACGGTAGAGAGTAGATTGTAATGTCAGTCCATTAAGAGCAATTACAGAAATGTCTTCAAAATGCTTTCTCGCGGTATTTTCTTTAAACCACCAACGGCAGAAACGCGGAATACATCTCGCGTGCATCCGACCTTTCGCGTGCAAGAAAGAAGTACGAAGCTCATTTCGAATGCGCAGATTATTTGCGTGATACACAGAAAAAGAGAAAGAGAGAGAGAGCCGTGATGGACGTCTGTTATGCAGTGTGCAATTAAGTTCGCGAGTTAAATTTAGTGATTGGAAAGTATCGAACGCGTTCGCATTTGTTAGGCAGTACATTTGCAGAAGGTGGATCACAAAGCGTTTGGAATAAAACGCAACGTTCATTGGCTGAAACTCTTTGGTGTATCCACGATGACAAATAAATTACCGTATTACTTTCGTAACGACAAAACGCTCATTAAAACTTGTGTCCGGCGAACTGGTAGCGAAACGTTTTTGTTCCGCGAGAACCACAAAACGCTGGAACATGGTGTACAACAATGCTCAACCTAACCAACAAGCGAATTCCGCAGTGAATCTCGTTAGTCCGAAAACACAGGCGTTTGAAAATATAGCGAGCTATATACGTGCGCACATTATGATAAATGTGAAATGAGAAATCAGGAAAAATAGAAAATTCGTAGGATTCCTGTGCGGAGGATTCGCGGACACCTTAATGTGACCGTTTTGCAAAACTTGTCTTTTTTTTTCCTCTCTTCTCGCGATAAATACGCAAAAGTTCAAATTTCAAAGAAATAATAATTAAGAAAGTACTTTTTTACAAGTTGTATTATTAATATTTCCTAAAGCTTTTTACACAGATTGTGTGAATTTGTTAAAAAGTAACAGGCATGCGAAATTAATGACTAATTAATTTAAAGTTATCATTTTCTTTCTCTCTATCGTACACACAAACATGTGGAAAAGAGTGGGACAATTAAATTTCACAAAGTAAATTAACATTTTTTTCTCGTAATTGTTAATATTACGTACGAATGTTTTTTACAGATTACTTGAAATTAAAATGTAATTAAAATACCAAATACATACGTGCCGCTAAAAGAACTCGGCAGTCTCGCTTCGGTGTTACGCACGACGGAATGCGATTTTCTTTTATAAAGGCGCATTAAAAAGTTTTCCCAACAGCACGCGGCGAATCGTTCCACAAAGCTTTAAGTATATCATCATCGTTTTCGCGGCGGGACGAGAATTTCTTTTTCACGGCGCAATCAAAGCTATATAGTTTCGTTATATTGCAATAGTTGCGCAAGAAGATACCGGAAATAGTCTCGTTCCGCAACTATTTGATTCTTCCGACGAGGTCGAGCGTTTAAACCACGTTGTGATATAGCGCGGAAGGGAAGTTTAATCTCCGCGCGCACGAAACCGTTCGCGATCGTCGAGAGTTTGGGATTTTCCGTCAGAGCAACTTCGTGGATGCGCGTTCCATCTGACCACAGAGCTTTTTCCTTTTGACGAGCGCGCGGAGAATCCGTCCGAGACGCATGACACGAATCCCCGAGACACTCGTCCCGAAGATTGTCCCGACCGGATTTGTAATCGGAACCGAATTTTTTCCGCCAAACGAGTCTTTGACGAGTTCTTTTGTTTACGTCGTCGTTGTCGTTTCCACGAGAGTGGATGCAGTAAACGTGCACACTCCCGTGAGAATGACGTCTGTCTCTTTCAAGCCCTCATTTTACTGCGAAAGTTTCCCGCATTGCGAATTCAATCCAGATATGGAAACGTCTTCCCGAAGCAAAGTTTCAGGGTTGTCTCGGCTGAGAGTTGTAAACGTGAAATTGAGCTTTGGATTACGATAAGTAAGTTTCCGGAATACGTAATACTCGAGTAATTTTATATACAGAAGAACGCGTTGCGTTTTAAGTAAAATAAGTTATTTCGTTAAACGAAATTAATAATTTTGATTAGAAATCTCAATCGTTGAAGACGCGCGAAAATAGATTCTGCTTTGTTTTTCTATTACCAGATTTCTTTCAAGTATCTTATACGAACAATTAGAAAATGAGACAAATATAGAAGATTGGAATCTACTCAAAGTGATGAACAAGTACGAGATCACGAGAGAGAAATACTCGAACTACTGAGTTATATATATATATATATATATATATATCTAACGAAGTATCGGCGCCGGGAGCATCCCATAGCCGTCTAACAACCCTCGAAAGTACTCTCGTTTTGACGAAATTTCTCTCGCGGTTTCCGTAGCGTTTCTCCCGCGCCAAGATCCAATCGGATCCGTGAGTTAAATCGGATTTGGATCGGGAAAACTTTGCTCGCGCGCTAAGATTTTCTCGCTTCGCGAGTCTCCCTCGTAACGACGCTTTTTAAAATACTGTGCGCGCGCGGTCCGTGTGTTTGATCTGGAAAAGTGCGTATTCAATTTCACATTCTTCGAAGAGATTGCCGCGAGGGAAATACACTTTTATTGATAAGATAAACGTATTAATCTGATTGAGATATTCTCGTGGTTTTATCTCCGCACGACGCGAAAGGTTTTCTTCCGCCTTCGGGGCAAAAAATTTTTCCCCCGACACCGTCTGTGTGTTTTGCGCGCTATCGGCGCGTCTTATCTCGAGTGAGCATACCTCAACTCCCGATTAGCTTTGTTTAATCGCCGCTAACGTGCAACAATGTAATTAGCGATGGCGATCTCGGCGTACGCGCGCGAGAGGAAGTCCTCCATCTCCCGAGAAATTCCAAGCGTCGGCTCGTGTGTTCGATCTCTCCGTTAGATTCGCACGAAGAGAGAGGATGGAATGCGTAGAGGTTGTATCCTTCTCGTCGCGGCTTTCCGACATTGCCCGCCACGGTGATTCCGAACGAATTTAAATCGAGGAAGAGAAAGCTTTTCCTCCCTCTCGGGAAAAAGCGCGGGAGACACGCCTGCTTTTTGCATACATTTTCCAAACCCCGGAGTTTCGAAATAATCGACCGGGCACCACGTGCGATATCGATATCTCCACTTTGGAAATGTTCGCCAACAAGAAGGCCCCCGTTAGATAGCGAAGTCAGATAGCCAAGTTTGCGCAGTCCCCTAAATTTCGTAATACACGCAAGTTTCGATGGGACTTGTAATGGATGTGCGCTTAAAGTGTATTTGGATCCTCCGATGAAGACGCGGAATATACGGAGTCCTTTTCCGCGCGGTGTGATACACATCCTTATCGGTTCTCCTTTCGGTCGTTCTTCTCGCAATATTTTCGACAATAAAAGACAGATCGACAATCTCGTGAGATTCTTTCACCTTCGAATGTTATGAATAAAAAGTTGGCGAGTAAATGTTTGAGGTCCCAATTGTTTTTACAGAAGAGAAGTAACGAATATTGTTGTTTCACTTTAAAGTGTTTTTTTTTTTTTACACGATTAGACACATTTTCAGATTTTAGTTTTTGTTGTTTAAAAACATGTGTTGTTTCGATCAACTTTTTTTCTTGTAAACGTTTGTACTTCGGTGAACAGCAAGCTTTCCTTCTCTCAATCTACTGCGTCACGCAAATTGTCTGTTGCACACAATCGTGCATCTCGCCACGCAATCAAAGCAAGCTCGTGCCGACTTGACTGGCAAACCGGCTTACTCTTCGCGAAATTCCACGACGCAATCGTTGTTGACATAATTAATGCCGTTCGTCGCGTTGACGTTAAGTTTCCGGAGAAGTTCCCGCGAAATACACCACCACGACCGGCGCCAATGGACCATGCCAGAGCTGTAATGTTCCATTCGATGGCACATCCATTCGCACGGCGATTGCACGCAAACCTACTTCCGCTTTGCACTCGACCGCGCTCGCCGACCGCGCCTGTTGCACGTGTTGCAGAGAATTAATTCTACGTAGAAAATATACTTGCGAAATGATCCTTCGATCTCGGGGATCGAATTTGGAACACTTCCAAAATTACCCAAGGATCTCGCCTTGTTAACTTCGAAATTAAATCCGATTCTATTTTCGATAAGTCAAAAATTAAATTTTGACTACAAGATAATATAAATTAAGAAGAAGAACGCGAAACCAGCAAGTAAAAAAAACAGTTGGTTTTACATTTCATGTAACGTTTTAATCATCAGCGGTAGAAGATATATTGATTTCCATCAAACCTACAAAAATATTTTGCCAGTTGAATCGGATTTGAGTACTCGCGTGTCAGTTCCGAGGTGGATTATTCGAATTCTGATAGCATTAAAACTTTCTGAAATAAACCTGATATCGACAATTCATTCACTGTCGCATTTATCCTGCGCTGCAGGAAAGTTCGCGATAAGAGTATATCCAAGCTCTTTACACACATACACATGAGATACAAGCACTTTTTGCGATTTTTTAAAATTTCACGATCTTTGCAGAATTTTTATAAGTACGAAGTGGAGAGAAAAGCCGATTGATATAACATATGTTTTACTTAAATAATCATCAGTGCGTTACATCGTCTCGTTCGATTTATCTCTCTCATCACAAGTGACAGTTTTGTGGTAGGAAAGCATTCTCTAATAGATGTACTTTTTTTTCCTAGTGTAACCTTTACACATTTGTTCCTACATGAATCGAAGGCGATAATAATAGTTTCAGAACGCTAATATAACATTTTTATAATAAAGAATCGAATATTTTCATTGAACGGAAGGTTTAAATTAAGTCTTCATCGACCAGTATCACATCTATTTCAGATCGCACTCGCGTAACAAGAAACATTGTTCGCGCCTTTTTTTCGTTTGGAATAATAGCGCGCGATAAAACCGAGTAAAAAAAAGTTTCGCTCGTACAAATATTTTTTACGGTAAATATCCGCTAAGCGAGACAGGCCGAGTCTCGCGACTGCGTCCCACTCGTATTTGCATGGTAATTGCTAATTACCAATCGTGCCTCTGTGCCTGGTTCGAGAATCTGGACTGCGCATCGAGGCTGACTCTATCCGACGGAGATAATTATCTCAGTAACAATAGGAATCAATCACGGATGTTAATTAAATCGAGAAGTGCCGAATTGCGAGAGATAAATTCATACTCTCTTTTTTTTCGCGCGCGTGTGTGTGTGTGACGCGAGATCAGCCAAAATATTATTAATTTACATTACGCGACTGTATTATATGTTTTATATTTCTCCTGTAATGAGGCTGATATTTCGTGGAAACGCTATCGCCTGCAGTTTTCGCAGACACGCAAATAGCCGGCGCAGTTTTAAAAGGTTTTTCGCGATCTAATCTAGGCACGCGGCCGTACATCGCGAGAACGCGTCCGAAGCGCGATATTCGATGTGATATTTTCTGCTCAAGTAGAAGAGGGAAGGGAGAAACCCGTTCTCGAGTTATCTGAAATTAATCTAAAGGAGTTAGAGGAAACGCGATATTTCGCGTGATATTCCGCGGGAACACACGGGACGAATCACAAGGCTCTTTTGCGGGAGTCGGCGACGTCGTCGTGTATGACAGAACACTTGTTGAAGAAGTATATATACACAAAGACACCTCTCGCAGTTACGTAATTGCCTCCGCGCTTAAATATATAATTGTATATCGTGCACACAGCCGCGTACAATATTAAACAACCGCCTCTCTCCGGTAATCCTCGCGAGTTCTCGCGCGCCACTGACTTCTGCAGGATTTTCGGAATTCGCCGCAGGAAGTCGCAAGTGCAAGTTTCCTTAACGTTGGGGAAACTGCTGCAGCGCACGTCCTAATTGCACCGTTCGTTCTACCGACATTAAGCCGGATTTGCGAACGGAGCGGCCTTGTAACGGAACGCGATAGAACAAACGTGGACTGTGGCCTCTCGAAAACGAAGCGCCACAAACGCTTTGAATAACGAGAATCGCCGAGGTTCGCGTCTTAATACTTTCGCGTTGTTGCCAAAACATGTGCGCTTTTGTCCCAACGATGTAATAAGATTCTCTGTAGTTTTCGTTGTGACAATCTCGTGAAATTACGTAAAGCGAGAGATGAGCGGATATGTAAAGTACAAGTGTAGAATGACGTATAGATCTTAAATTATATATCAACACGTTATACTCGCGCTGTAATCGTCAAAAATCTTCTCACACAATTTTGTAAAATAAATAATGACGCTAGTTTAAAATTTTTTTGTTTTCTACGGTATCAGTTTTATGAGGCTTTTAGATTTTTTAGCAGAGAAACATTTTCATGATACAATATTTATTTTTGTATAAATTTCTAGTAAAATAATATAAATTGATAAACGTATGTTTTACGTGTATTTGCATTTAAATGCAAACTCGTGTTACGCTTGGGTAAATTTATAAGTATTGTATATATATTTTATTATACAATGCTCGAACGACTTAAGCGTTTCGCGCACAAACACTTCGGAAGCAAAGCTCTTTCGTAAATTCCCCGCGCTTTTGTAGCGGGTTACATTTTCCACCCCGAATGCGAGACTTGTTATCAGAGAGCGATTACGTCCGCGTCGACAAAGTCCGCGACACCATCGGCGCCGACGGTAAATGTAAAATAAGATGAATATGGATGGCATCCTACGAAGTTTCGCGGTGGCCTTTCGTAGCCCACTTTTGTCATTAACCGCAAACTGTGCCAATCGAAGTGCCACGAAAGGTCTCCCGGTTTTAGCCTTTGTGTAACGCCGGTGCCTCCCAGGTCAACGAGCTGTTCAATATGTAGGTACTTAGGATGGCTCGCGCGCAACATGCACGCCGTTAAACTTACTCGCATCGGGTGATACACGTAACCTACACATCTTCATCGACTTATCTCTCGCCGCGGAATATCATTTTAATCGTTTATCGTGCGCGAATCAAACGTTTGCGTTTTTAACGCTGCGCGCTGCTCTCTCCGCGCGGATATTAATTTCTGCATATTTTGTATGATTAAACGCGCTATTTTGTTTTATAATTCCGCGCTCTACAAAAAAGAAAGGCAAAATTATCATTTCACTGAAATATTCCATTGATATTCCTGGCATTGCCGGCGCGGATTGACTAATTAATTACATGTGGCATATCAATCATCGTGGACAGTTTGAATCAAAAGCTTGACACATCGTCACAGAATTGATGCGCGATATCCAGCAATAATTTGCTTTATCAATATTATAATGTAATCGCGTAATTTATTAAATTGCGATTTAATTTTCGTATTAGCGCGATATATTTATGTACATATGTGTGTGTATATATACGTGTATATATATATGTGTGTGTGTTTAAGCTGAGTTTGCCGGGGCGATCGACCGCGAAATTGACGTACTGTCGGAGATATTGAATTGTTTGGGGCTATTGTTAGTTCGAAACCGTCAACCATTTGCTGAACTCCGTCAATCGCAATTTAGCGGAAGGTTTCCGCTCGTTATCCTTTGTCCGACGCAGAAGCATTGTCAACTTCGGACACTACTTCCCTCATCTTACTACCGTAATTTTATATATATACGTATCGCCATTTTACTGTCTATTCCGCACTATGTCAAATAGCAACACTTACATAAAACGATTATTACTCTTTATATTTCTTCTTTTTTTTACGGGGCGTAAAGAAGACACGACCGAAATATAAAGAGCAAGAAATTCACAAGAAGTTTTTACGTGAAGCACGCAAAAAATTACAAGAGATTTTTTCACGCCGCATTTTATTTATAAATTATTAGTTATATAATTGTATCGTTTTTTTTTAATCTTTTTATTTTTATATAAATATTTCACGGCAAATTGTATTTTTGAATGTATTTGTCGTTATTAATAATATCGAGAGACTTGGTTTTTTTTCTTTATTACAGACAAACTTATTAATTTCTTTTGCAAAAAAGTTAAAGTCAGTTCGAACAAGTTTGCGGGGAGCGCGCGAGTTTATTTTACGTCGTGATTTGTATTTAATTATAATGAAACTTTGTGCAACTTTATAGTATTTCAGTAAAATAATTGCGAAACTTTTTTTTCAATTCACGATGGTGTATCTTTTTTTTCTCGAGGTCGAGAGTTAAATTTGGAGAAAGAATAGTCGCATATATTTGCCGCTACACGAATACGACATTTAATCTTTATCAGTTTATTTTTGGCGCGCAGTCGTCAGCTTTTGTTCACGGATTCTTTTGACGCGTTAGAGGAACCCACGTTATTATTGTAACACGTCATACGTTTCTTTGTGTAACGCGCGCGCTGCATAAATTTTACCGCGAATATATAGTTTCGACGGAATGACACTGCATCGCGTGCTTTAATCCACAATTGCGCGGCTCTCGCGATGGTGCATTAGCGTCATCATTTCCAACTGGCCGAGTTGCCGCGAGTGCTGTCACATCCAGAGAGAGAGAGAGAGAGAGAGAGAGAGAGGAAACGCTTGTTGCCTCGTTGAGTGCGAACTTATAGTCGAAATTATATCCCATTCTCTGACGGGGTTAAAAATCACCAGCGACTTCATAATTACAAAGAGTAGGGAAACAAAAGCGCTTCTTTTGTGCGCATCAAAGCACCGATCTCGATTCACGTTACTGCGAAACAACGCAACGTTCCTACACAAAGAGGGTGTGCAGCTTTTTATTCTTTTTTTTTTTTTTTTTTTTTTTTTTTTTTTTTATGTTTATTATTATTATTATCGACAAACTTCCCCCCCCTGACTCCCTAGTTTGGTCGTAATTCCGGTTTCCGGTAACATTGTTAACTGCAATTCATTATCGGCTTTCGATGTAAAACGGCCGTTAATCAGTTCTCCGATGGCGATGAAAATCAAAGCGCGACATGGCGACGCATCGCGAGATCAAGGAGCTTTTATCGCGCTGAAAGATAAAACCCTTGCGCGCTCGCATCTTTGTCGAGCTTCGAATAGAGTTTTGTTTCAGATCGATTCTCTCTCTCTTGCTGCTATATAACGTATATACATGCCTTGCATCTCACGATCCCGTTGGACACGAAACTCGTTTGCGCGCAGGATAGACCCCGCTGTCTTTAATCGCGTTTCCCCGAACACATCTGGCGCCGGGATTAGCTTTCGTCCAATTCAGGCGGGAATATTCAATGGTACGCGGAGAAATAAGCGGATACGCGCTCTGATATAACAGAGCCTCATTAAAGCAATTAATGTAGCTCATTTCTTGCTAGCTAGCTTGTTTCTATTGAAACTCGGTATGTATGACCGAGGAAAAAAATCGTGTTGTAACGTCTTGGTTGATGTAAATTCTACGCGAACAATCTGTAAGTGCAATTGAATGAATTTCTAAAGATCTTGTCTGTTTTCAAAAGATAAAACTTTAAAATTCTGACTGCCACGTGAGATGCGCTTGACTGCGCAATTTGTTTTTGTGCTAATTTTGAAAGATTTTTATTCAAAATTGCGCGGTGATTTTAATGAATTCTAATTGCGTGTGGGGTAATATTTCTTGGTCTAATTGCGTGTGTTTTGCATTGACTTATTTTCTATAGCACTTTTTAATGAGACAATATATTCATATTTGTCATTGAGCAAATGAGACTCGCGTAAATGGCGGTTTAAGATTCGAAAGAGGATAAAGTTTAAAGAAGATAAATATATGATTTTCGATGAAATTGCTTTTTATGTATCGGAACAGTGTGTTTGCGAAATAAATATTTTCTCATAACATATATTCCTGGAAGCATCGCGAGGTCATAAATTATTCGTAATCGTGTTGAATATTACACGAGAGATAACAAATCATTCTTCTTTTTCTTTGAAAAGTTGCAACTACGACGTGAGCAAAAGATGTCGCGCGATAAACGCGACGCAATTAAGACATTACCGTGAGATTTTTCAAATTCGCTTCCGTGATCTTGGTTTAATGAAAATTTCTTGGTCGTTAAGCCACAAGCCAAGCGGTTTGCCACATCGCGATTTGTTTTTCCCTCCGGATACTTTTGTTCTTCCCCGTACGAGACGAGATCTTTCCATTCCTCGGAAATCGAAGTCGCAGCTTCGCGCGATTACTCTTCCCTCGGCTTTTGTGCTTACTTAATGATCGAAGAACTTTGCGGAGGCGGAGTAATGCTCAGGAAGTAATGTACTTGTCTCGTCTAACAAATTAAATGATCCTCCCGAGCAGTTTTTGCTGAAGCAAAATCGAAGAACGCGCTTTATTTTTTTTGAAATTTACTTTGATTTTTCCGGTTTTTTAAGTAGATTTGGAGATATATTATATTTCCGCGATGTAAATGCACAGCGATTCCAGACGCTTTAGAAATCTCAAACGCGAGAATTATTTCGGAACTTCTCTTGTGTAGTTACAAAACGAGCAAACCGAACGAACTTCAAATAACGTTGAGGATTTCATTTATTTAATAACTTTGTGTTTCCACAAGCATTTACCTTTTCCAATAAACGTTTATCTTTTTCTCAGAGCAAACTATAGTTACTTGTTAATCTCACGAGTTGTTGATTATTAGGTAATTATAAGAATTTATCAGTACGTCATGGATTTTTTTTTTTTATTCGCATCTGTCACGACCGCGGAAAAATAATTAACGCTCGTGACGTGAATTGGACGATCCGAGGACGCGGATAAGATCGCGAGAGATCCAGGCATAGCTTTCTACGTGCTTTCTATCATTGTTGTCGACATTTCTGCTGCGTATCTGGGACAGCTGGATGTTCCATTCCCGCGTTCGATTCCGTTGATCCTAATGAAGGTTCTCCTACGGCTCGAAGAGCTCGGGGGAGTGGGAACGAAGCCTAATCCCAGAGTAAACGTTAACTCCACCTCAGCGACCGCATCATTATCATTAGGATAGCTTCTTGATAATGCAAGTTTAATTTCACGTAAATTATCACGAGCTAATATGACTAATCCTCCTTTATTATTAAATACATATACTTAAATAAGTATATAAACTCACGTGCGTGAATTCAATTAGCTTTAATTATTTAAGCATCTTTCTTAATGGAAAAGATGAATTAGTAATGCAACTAATACTGTGCGTACGCAGAATTAATTATTTCTAATAATCAATATATATCATGCTACATAAATATAATAAACAAATGTAATAAATAATAATTAATAAATAATAATAAATATATTATCATGCTAAATATAAACATAATAAATATATTGGCATGTAATATATTGTCATGTAAACACACGTTAATCCCATTTGCAACTTTCACATTCCCTAACTTTCACATTTCCTCTTATACACTGATGTACTTCCGTTGATTGCGATAACTCGACCACTTCTGAAACACTAAGGGTAATTGACCGAACAAACATAATGTTAAGCAGCGCTGTGTCGTCTATCTTCTTCCGACTATCGTTTTTCATTATGGAAATTGATTCAACGTGTTAGTGTGCATTATGAACGATAATTCATCGCGGGTATAATGAATCGACCTAGTTTCGGGGACGAAGGGGAAGAGGTGGAAAAACAAGTCTTATCGGTTTATACGAACTTCTGTAACAACGTTCGGTAATCGCGGTTCTTATACGCTCTTACAGCGATTGGTAAACTACAAAATTACGTGGACGTGGTATAAACGCGACGTCGTCGTTCTTTTCTCAAGTGCTTTAAAAATTTCCAACAGCCTCCTTAATTTATTTCTCGTTTATGGATTGTCGTCGGGCGCCTTCATTAATTTTCCGATAATTAAAATCCCCGCAGGGTTGTTTTTTTTTTTTTTTTTCCTACATTTACTCCCCGAAAACCGCCTCTGCGTCGTGCGTTGGTTTCCTCGGTCGCGAATTTTCTCTCTCTTTTGTGAAGTTGGACACGCGATGCAACATTAAACGCGAATAAATAAACCGAATTGCGAATTTTCACAATTTTGCGAATTTTCGCAATTTTGCGAAAAGTGAAAGATGCGTTTAAGCGCGCGAACTTCGCGCTTCATTACACACCGATGATATACGATATTACTTTCGAAGGAGGAAGTTAATATTGTTCAAGAGCGCGACTTAACTTCGTGATACCGTTTGCAGCTCGCGCTCTCAGCTTTATTAAAATCGAAAGCGTCATAATGAATTTCCAATTTCACGGCCCGCTTTCGCCCTAGAAAAAGTTTCACGGATTTTTTTGCTCTCATTTCACGCTCTTCTTCCCCAAACGCGTACGACGAAATTCAAATATTGACCGAACTTTATCGCGGGTTGTTAACACACGCGCGACTCGAAAATTAATTCCTCTCGCGATTATCATGCGTTTTTGCATGTGATCGCCTTTCGACAATGTTTCACTTCAATCAGGATTGTTGTCGAAACGTCAGATATATTTCATAATTTTTGTTTTATCTGAAACTATAACTTATATACGCTTCAACGTGTGCGATCGAAACGTTACGTTTAAAAACACAAAAACGGTGTTTTCGTGAAAAAAAAAAAAAAAAAACAAGATTTGTCATCAATATGTGATTGAAATCTCGTTTTGAAAATACACATCACCTCGTCTAAAAAAAACTTGAAAATTCACAGAATTCTGTAATCGAAGGTGCGCCAATCGTTCGTACGTCACTCGTTCACATTTTCTCGCGGCAAGTGTTTCGATTACGCGGATGTAATAAGGATGTTATGTCTCTTCAATCGGCAAAAAAGTCGTCGGCCGAGATATTCGTTCGAGATTCAATCGGCTCGTAAACGTGTCACGATGTCATTTCGTCAGGAGCTTATTTCATCGACGAGATCTCTTCGATCGGTCGTTTCATTGATAATATCGCAGCCTTAAATCAAGTTTGACACCCCGTGTCTTGTTGCTTTCGTCCGTGTGCGATTTTGCGTATTCCCGTCGTGGAACAAATGGGATTTAACGTGTCAGCGTAGATCGGAAATGTCCTCGAACTACAAATAACGTATGTATCTTGTGTATCTAGAAAATGAATTTTTTCGGTAGAAAAATATATTTTTCCTATGTTTTTTAATTAACTGCAATTATATACTTTTATTATAGACTCGTAACACAGTGAACGATATAAACTTTGTTATATAATTATCGCGAAACGATTCACTTTTCACGCCACAGAGATCGTGTTTCATAATCGACGCAATGCTCGCGCAATTTTTGGTCTCTCACCAGAGAAAAACCGTTTGTTCTTGTTTTGAAATGTATTTTTTCCGGACAACACAAAAACCCCGGCAATGTTTCACCGCGCAGTAAAACACGATTGCGTGTAAAATGCGTAAACGAAAGTCCGATATAAAAGCACCCAATAATCCCGTTCTCGTGCCGTATTCGAGTACGGAAAATTTTTAATTGCTGCATCAAGCGGCAATTCGCCCGGGCCATTTGCTGCATGCTGCAAATTAAAAACAATCTGATTTTTACAGCCGTGCCCGCGGAAAAAGCCTCACGTTTGCAATCGCGCTCGCAACTTTTAAACGCGGCCTGAATATTTCACCAACGTATCAAATCAAACGTCGTATTTTTTTGAACGTGAAGAACCGCGTGCGGAGAATCTGTGAAATTTCACCGATTCCCGAGAAATTTCGCCCCGATATATCCAGAACCACCTTTAACGATTTGGATCGTTTTCCAATGGTCCCCTCATCAAAGCTGCAGCTCCCGTCGGACTATAATTGCTTTAAAATATAACCTTCTCGGCTCGGTTCGCATTTCCGCGATTTTCCGCTGCGACCCAGCGAGAGAAGTGACTTCGCTTTGATCTGTGCGCGGA
Organism: Pseudomyrmex cubaensis; assembly: GCA_014825685.1. Classification (NCBI taxonomy): domain Eukaryota; kingdom Metazoa; phylum Arthropoda; class Insecta; order Hymenoptera; family Formicidae; genus Pseudomyrmex; species Pseudomyrmex cubaensis. Next base: position 239,171 of record QVOA01019502.1, on the reverse strand, counting down.
AACGACGGTTCCAGAAACGCGTCATCAGATTACTACAACGGGAGTACTCCGGCTTATAGAGTCGTCGTCGTTTTCCAACGTTAATCAGTTAAGCCGCGCACGAGTAATCGCCGTCGGCGATGACTTTAATTAAAAAGAGGTATTCTCTGTCCATCCCGCGACAAATCTACGCGGTACCCGCTTAAAGTTATACCTCAAAGTACAGTCGAAACTCGTCGCAATCATCGTGTTTCCGTCCGAAAGTCGCCGCTTGTTTGCTCGTTCCCTCGTTACGGATGACAAGCACCGAATTTTCGTTTCGCACCGTCCGGTCCCGAAAATTACGCGCGATTAAACGCACGCTTGCGGGCTGCACAACAGTTTAATTAAAACGAACATTTTCCCTCAATGTAATTAATTTCGCGAACACGTCAGCGAAAATGTATTGACACCAATGGGAGAAGAGGGGGGCAAATCGCATTATGCCGCGATATCGCGACCCGAGATCATGTCGGTTTATCGCGTCATTAAGTGTCGACGGTGTTCCGGAAATTTCCCGCAGATTTTTCGCTAATTATCCGATTATTCGCGGCGTGGTGCTTTCCGGAATTGAATCTGGAATGGTTTTCGCGTAAAGCACAATTTTCGTTGAATTTTCAACGCGGACTAAATCATGGGGTTCTTTCTCTCTCTCTTTCTCTCTTTCTCCCGTTCTCCGGTAAGTAGATTAGATGAAGCTGGGGGGTGATTGGCGTGCGTAACGAAACTGTGATTAATCGCTCGTACGTTCATGTGCAATTAATCGACGTTAGTGAGCGTTCCCGATAAACCGGATAAACTTTCGCGCGATTGTACCCGTGGCTGCATTAAGGTATTAATGGCCGCACGTACCGGTAACATTGTAAACACGATCGATGCATGCTATCGCGCAACGCACATATATAGAAGGTTTTATCTTCTATCGTGTTTAATTTAGCGCGTCGGGGTAAGCGCGTACGTTTCACTTCCCAATTTCATTCATCGATAGGTTGTGATCAAACTACAAAATATCTTCTAGAAATTACTTTGAATTGTGATACAATCGCACGCATTTGTATGTCCCGTTGTCGCATTGTATAACGTCGATTTAATGTATAAAATTTCGCGCGCGTTTAAGAGAGTGGTCGCAATATTAAATATAAGAATTTCGCTTTCCGACTAACTTTTACACATCTGGTTAAGGTTAAAGTTATTTAAATACTACTTAGTAACATTAATTAATTTTTAACTTTTTTTTTATCTTTTTCAGAATATTTCATAAGAGAGAGTTTAAGTTTATTACATTGTCTGTGTAGGAGTATAATTAATTAAATATCTTTGTATTATTTACTTGCGTTTTTATGTAAATTTTACTTGCGAGATTGTGATGAGCGAAGTTTATTAAGATACGCGACACTTATTGTCAAAACTGTTTGACGTTGCAAATGTGACATCGATCGTCGTGCGCGACACGTGCGTATATACTATGTGTAATGAGTTTCAGCTTTAATATGTCCGCGCGTATGATGTAATTAATCAACATAAATTCGATACGTCTATAACCGTCGTGAATCCATCGAAGGGTGATCGACTATTAAAGAGCAAAGTTTCATCGGGGCAGAAAAGTATCTAATTGCATGCTAAAGAAAAAAAAGAAAAAGCTTGAATGTTATTTTATAGCCAAATATTATTTTTTTACTATTTTTTATTCGAGATGATAAATTTATTTGCAGTGATTTTGTTTTATTAGAAATACACCGCTAGTCTTTTGGTCTATTTTTTTTTTTTTTTTTTTGTCATTCTCGGCAATCCACAGAGGAAACAAGTATTCGTTCGATGCGAAGTATTCGGGACGAAATTATCGAAGACACGAGTTAACAACTTTCTGAGAACGTTTACAGTCCCGGTATTGCAACGCGTGTGCAATATTGGACTTGCAAGCGATGCCTTTTGCATTCCATTTTCTGGAAGCTCTCGTGGTTCGATGTTGGGCGAGAGAGGAAACCCAGGCTTTCTCGTTTGGCTACCGGTTACCAATTAGCATTGTGCAAATAAAATACGAGACGAAGTTACATGACGTCGGGACTTGTAAAGGCGACGTTTCTCTTGGCGGAAGTTGTAATTAGCGCGGTACGTTTTATCAATTAGCGCGCGCGGTCACGTTTGTGTGCGCATTGAAATTTACTCTCTCTCTCTTGTCAATCTTCGACAAAGATTGCAATCAAAACCACAGATAGCGGTTCTTTGTATAGCAACTTCAATAAGACTGCTATTTAATAAATTAATTGTGATCGGCTTCTCTCGTACGATTCGTCGAATCATCGATATAATAAAAAAAGAAGAAAAACAATTTGAAGAATCGCCAACCGGCGATCTGTTTGATATCTCTGTGCTGGCGCTGAACACAGCGTAGCCCTAATTAAGGCTGGAAGTTGGCCGACCGATGGCTCCGACGGAACGAAGTTTATTAATTAAGCTCGTTTAAAAGGCGAATTTCAGCGCGGCCTCAATCGCTCACCTTCTTCGTTATTTGACGCTCAGTGAAATTGCGAATTAACGATCGAGGGCCTCGGCCGGCGTTATAATGTTTACATTGTGGATATATTGACTCTTTTTTTCCTTTTTGTTAAATGCATCGCACTTCTGTAGGTAACTGTGCGGTTTATGTTTCATGAGTAGGAAAGAGAGAGAAGAAGAGAGAGATCGAAGGTTGATACAAAAATATCCTCTTTGCTTTAAAAGTCAGCGGAAAAGCACATTGTTTATAACATTTTATTAGAATTGTATAAATCTGGTCGGTATCTTTGTTGCAGTTTCTTTACGTGTATTAAAATGTTCATAGCCATTCTGAAAACAAATTGAGAAAACCTGGAAATGTCTGGGAAAGTTTAAACAATGTAGAAATTCCGAAAATCTCGATTCTTTTTTTTCGCTAGTTTTGAATCTAACATTAAGGAAAGTCTTCATGAATAAATTTATCGCAAATTTCGTTTCGAACGAAAATTTCTCGAACACTGAGGAAGGTATCAGGACGAGATTTCTTTTTTTAATATAGTACATATATTTTAGATTGTTTATTCGTTAGTCGGTGCAACTTTTCGGGACGTTCCAATTTAGGACGCTCCGAGCGTCATTCGAATCTTTGTTGAATCTCAGTTATGCAAAATACCTGGTTTCTTACGCGCGACTGCGCGGTAGTTTTGCACACTGGTAACGCGCGATCATCTTTCGCGCGTTTCTCCCGAGACTCGCAAACACGTGGCATATCGCAGTTTCTTTAGCAGATCCAATTTGGCGCGCGCGGTCCAAACGGGATTTACGGTATTTTCCGGGGTAAGCAGAGAAGAAACAGGAATACACTGGGAGAGACGCACCGCACTCCACGAAATTTCGTTAATTCTCTTGTCCACCATTTCTCCGCAGTCGAGTCGTATTCTTTTTTTTTTTCCGCTCTTGTGTCTTGCCGCTCAATACATGAAATCTCCATCTCGTGGCTCTTCCGCGGCTCCGAATTGAAATTTTTTCCCCGTTTTTACGGTTTCGCGATTCTCGCTACCCATAACGTTCGCTCATTCACAATTGCCCCTTTATCTTCTGCTCGCGCTCGCACAGCCTTTCGTGCGCTTAAACAGGAATTATTCCGAGCACTTTAAATCTAAGTCAATATAGTCGATGAGATCCCGCATAAATGGCCGTCAGTCTGTGTTTGCACGAGGAGGTACAATCGTGCCGCCGACAAAAGGATTAAACTTCCATTTCTCTCTTTCTCGTCTTTTTTTTTTTTACGCTGAGGTTCTATTACGACAATGTGAAGGAATATAAGAAAGAGACGACGGTTATGCTGAAAAAAAGTATAATTTATCAAACGCGGTTATTATGCTGATAAGCGAGAAGAAAATGTGTTCAAGTCCGGTACTTATGTGGGAGAAATATAGAAAATTTTAGCAAGGAAAAAATTTCTAGCTTTTTTCTTTTTTCCCATCTCGAGAAGAAGAAACGGGAACGTTAACGTTCCACTGTAAAAAGTTCCCGCCTTTTGCATCAGCCGCGACGATGCGACGCGACTATAGGATAGTGTCCGTGACAGTGACAAAGGAACGCAATTCTCCAGCGGTAGATGCGACCGCTAAAGAATTGCGTGTCGCAATTTCATGGTTTGCCCAACACTGTACGATGGGAGTTTATCATTTCTTTCCGTGTGTAACGTGTACAGCAACATTTAATCGTCGAAAGCAATACGTCAAGCGTATTATTTCGCGATGTAGGAAAAATTCTAATTTCGCGAATTTTAAAGCGCGTGCTTCGATTATTGATAAAATAACATTGGCTAACAATGAACTCAAATGCGGAGTATCGCGAATTTCCGACTGTGCTCTCTCTCTCTCTCTTTCTCTCTCTCTCTCTCTCTCGAAATCTCGCGATCGATATAAGAAAACTGGGACGCGAAATGGATTTGGTAGAAAGACGAGGATCACTTGAAAGTTGACTCAACACAACACTCGAGTGCACTGTGCTGTGCTTTGTAGGCCTTGAGATCGGTGCATTACGCAAATACTCGACGAATTTACAAGGCAATTCCGAACTGTTCTGTGTGACACGAGTTCTCCAGAAACTCGCGCGCGTCTATATTTAACGAAGACTTCGTCAAATCCAGACTGAAATCTATAATCTTGTGTAGTTTGACAAACATTGCGGGCACAAACATGCAAGTTATTTAAAAGTTTTGTTTGTAGATAGAAATACTGGTTGTTTTTTTACTTTCGAAGATTTAACAAGATTCACAATTTCTCTTTCGAGCAATGTCACGTGTCGTGTTCCGACGAAAATGAGAGAAAATGACAAGAAAATAATAAAAACTCTTCTCGCAAAGAAATGCGCACAATCATGCCGCATTTGCGGAGGCATTTGCATATTACGCGCGTTTTCTTCGCTCGCATTATGCACGTTGAGGGAAGCCTTCCGTAATCCGGTTTAAAACAAGAGACGACGGAATAAAACCACCCACCACGCTTTTAAGGGTCAACAATCTTTTCGCGCTGATAATCGCGCGCGAAGATCACGGCGCATTTTACACGAGAAAGAAAGACCGGCGATTTACGGCGGGCACCACAGCCGGGGCTTTTCAATTTACAAACGTGCATGCACAAAGTCCATCAGTTCGCCGGCTGCGTTGTTCCGTAAATCGCACGAGCACGCTTGCAAACGGCCTCCGCGTGTCCACGTTTTTACGCTTGCCAGCTTGGATGGTAGAGAGAAAACTCGGTTTGTTTAAGAGAGCGGCCGTAAATTTTTTGAATTTTTTTTTATGTATATTTTTATATTTAGAATCTTCTGAAGAAAGCAAATCGATAAATCGAAGCGTGTTTGTTCGGACTTCCATCCTTCTTATTTTCTATTTGCTTTTCTCTTCGCGAATGTGTTTCATAAAATACATAACAGTTTGAGTATTTTTCTGAGAAGTAATTAAAGACCGACAGTAAATTTTAATTAAAACAATAATCTATCTGTTATATATATATATATCTATTTGTTAAATCTTTAACAAAATAAATAAATTTTTTGTAGAATATTAAAAATTTAACGTAGATCACGTCGATACAAAATATTTTTGTTGAATAGTACGTAGTACTACTGTACTAAATAGCGACCAAGAATAAGATGCAAACATCATAATATCGCATATCGATGTATATATCGCATATCGATATATATCGCATATCGATATATATCGCATATCGATATATATCGCATATAGATATATATCGCATATCGATATATATCGCATATAGATATATCGATCTTTTTTTTGTTTCTAATTGCCGATTCCAGCAAAATTTATTGTACTTGAAGTTTTCCACATCTTTGTCGCAATTATCTTACATCTTTAAATCTTCTTATTATCTTTATTATACATATGTTCTCTCCATCGAGATTACATAAAAGCAAAAACTTATTACAACTTTCTTAGTGAACGAGGAACGTCGCGTGGAAAAAAAAAGAATTTGTTAAAAAGTCGCTTCGAATGGCGATCTCTCCGTTATATACTCCGAGGGATCAGAGTCAATCTTGTTCCGTATCCAGACAGGATACGGAAAGAGAGAGGCCCCGAGAGAGGCCCGTAACGGACAAGGGGCAGTAAAATTCCTTATGGCTTCTAGCTTTACCGTAATCTTTGGCAAGATATTAAAGCGAAGAAAGGTGAAATTCGGCACGCATATATAAATGTGATATCGCGAAATTGTTGCTCTTTGTGTGAACGCGCTGCTCACTAAAATCACTTTTGTATCGTCGATGCAGCTTAACGCCCGCGTGAGTTTCATTTCGCGGCCGAATAAAATTGTCAAGCGGAATTGAAGGACCGAAATTCACGGTCGCGTCAGAACGACCGCGGCGATTTTGTTCTCGATTATTTGTAGCTCCGACCGTAGCTCCGGCTACGTTCGTAACATTGTACATGTACGCGTTATCTCTCTCTTTCTCTCTTGTCTCTGTTTCCGTGTGTTTCGGTTCGTTTCGAAACAAAGTGTGTAATCCTGCAAATTGCGGAAACTCCAGAGGATGTCACAGAGATTCTCGACAACAAAAATACGACAATCACGAACGGTCAAATCAGTCTCTCTCTTTCTCTCTCGCTTTCTCGTGCTACATCGCGTTTTCCGCGAGATGTATCTACAATTTGCCATTAGCCGATTTATGAGAAGCTTCATCTGTTCTGAAACTTCAAAATTGTTCTCTTTGCCCGAGTTGTTACCGCGTATCTTTGATACGTTTCAATGTCTCGTAAAGAAAGCTTTCAAGCTTATGAAGCGATTACAAGAAGGAAAAATATCCGAGAGAAAAGTATATAAAATATATTTACTCATCTCGAAACACAATATTTGTGAAAAAACTATATTTCGTAAAAAAAAAAAGATAAAGAGATTTAATCAATCGGCGACATTTTTTAAGAAATTACAAAAGATCATTTGTCGGAAAAGCGCGATGTTACACTAATTAAAAGGAGAATTAATCACGTTAGTTGGAAACTAACGAAGATTATATCATTTGACACTACTCGTGATATCGGGATTATCTTTTAATGTTCCGGGTATTTCACAGAGCCGGAGAAATCACGCGCGTGCCGGCTAAGTCGCCGAGATAAGGGACACACGTTTCGTCTTATGAAGCGTGCTAATTAAGTACGCGCGAGAGGTTGGTAGGACCAAACTCTCGTGGCCTGGGCAATAACGCCGTTAGGATGTGATCCCGACTCCTTTATGAAGATATCCCTCGGAAAGTTTACGGCGTTAAGACACACACACAGCGAAAATAATATTATCCTATTATCTGAATGACGAAACTTAAATAATGATATCGCAAGATGATGGTTATTCACTCGGAGTTTCGCGTGAATATATATATCGCGTGAGAATATTTTGCATATCGGGAAAATCCGAGGCGCGTTTACATAATCCTGTAACATGCGCGCAATAATTACTCGAATATATCCCCTCGATGGCCGTTAATGCGGTCTCTTTGTGCTCGTCATTATGCATTTCCACAATAATGGTAACAATCTGAATTACATTTATATAAAATATACATACATATGTGTACACACACGCGATGCACTCCGCAAGTTTTATCATCGTAAAAAGCGAAGTGTCGCATTCAATCGTCAGTTACGCGATACGTGTATAGTTGATCATTCGTTACGCAAAATGGTCGCAAATTACAACTCGTTAATCTGAATCGCCGCTCAATTTCCGTTTTAAACATCGTTCCACACTATTTCAATTATACTCGAATCTGATTAATTGCTTGCTGCAAAGAACTAACAAGACTATGAATAGAATCATTTCCGCAGGTATCCTTTTACATATCGCATTTACATTCAGTCTTGTTATTTTTTTTTTAATATTTTTTTTACAGAGGAAAGAACAGATGTCCTTTGCAGGAAGGAAATTGTAGAGAATGACCTTCGATACATAATACATAACGGGGATTTACTTTCCATTCTTTCCCGCTTTCAGGCGGAACTGTGAATCTCACTTTGTCTTATTTTTACGAGAGCTTTATAAATTGGCGAAATATCAAAAAATACGCGTTTTCGTGCGTAAAAAAAAAAAAAAGAAACAAAAGAGACAAAAACATCGAAGAAGATTTATATAAAGCGTGTGCGAATCGATTTTCGGTCACGTTTGGACTCCATAAAAGTCCGAAACGACGCGGAGAACAAATAAACGCGGGTCTTATCAGGAAAGAGCTGGAAACATCTAAAGCGGGCCTCAAGTCGGGAATGTCTCATCCCCGATTCACGGGGCAATAATGGAAAAGGCCGAAGACAAAAGAAAAGGATATAAAAGAGAGTTTTAAGCAAACGGACATGTATCGGATAGGATATTTTCTTCCTGCACTGATTTCGCAGCGAAGGCTCTTCTCTTTATTGCGATATCGACAGTTTATATCTGTCGTATCTTGATCTTGAAAGTTTTTTATTTGCGAACTGCACATCTTTTATCTCGACGAAAAAGAAAGAAAGGGAGAGAAAGAGACCAATTAAAAGTATAAATTGAAAAACTATACTCGCAATAAAAACAATTAAAAAATTGATTTTGCAATGTAATTAAGTTACAAGTAGCTTGTTGAGATAAGTTTATTTTATATACTGCTGTATCTTTGAAAGCCACGGAGATTTTGCGCAATTTTCTGCGAAATTAAATTAGCAAATCAGAAAACATTTTGCAAACAAACGGCAAATGAGATCCGTCAGATCGGGAGGAAAAAACTGCCGGGTTTCGCGCGAAGGCTGCATTACGCCGCAGAGAGAATCCGATCGGTCGGAACGGATGGAATTCAATTTTACAGCACAATAGCGCTTACGCCGAGCGCGTACAAAGCGCGCGACAATGAAATAATCATAAGACGTACTTCGGCGGAAAGTAATCCCATTTATCTTCCGTGACACCCCTCGCGTCTTTTCCCCTCGCGAAAGAGAGAAAGAGAGAGTAAATCTCGCCAAACGCGAGAAGCGACCGCGTCACAATAAATTTAATTTCGAACCAACTCTCCGAGATGTAATTTTCGCGACTACGCTTATTTATTCATCTTCGCGACTCCGAGGCGATTCCCGTGAACTGTTCCTCAACACACTTCAAGAACTTATTTGCACGCCGCATTAGGCTCGACGAGCTCTCACAAGCGACTTCCTTTATTGAATTATAAAGAAAGTCGAATTATTTGCCTGATCTCGCGTGGATTTTTCTTGCGTGAAACTTAATTTTCAAAATACATATGTTCAGTGATGAAAAACGATGTGATTTTTGGCAATAATGATTTTTTCCACATTTTCGAGCACTTTTCGACCGACATATTACAATGAAAATTCGACTGTAATCTGCGATCTTCCGCGAGTCGACATTTTCCTGTTCTTTTCAGTGAAAAAATTTCCAGATCTTTTAAATTACAGTAAGCGCATGTATATACCTTTGTATGGGAACTTACTCTCTTTTGTGTCTACAGCAAGCAGAAAACGGGAATTCAAAATTAAAAATTCTCACAGCAAAAGAATAGACAAAAAAATTACAAAGTTAAAAATTTTCTCTCTACTGTGTTACATGAAGAAATTTTAGCAGTTCTGCCTATTTTAATTAGGCATGTTTTATATTATCTCGTTGCGAGGCGGTTTTTTTCTATTCGTTTTGCTAAAGAAAAATTTCGACTCGGGATGCGCATACGTCGATTCGCATCACTTTTAAGCGCGCGAATACGTTTCGTTTTAGTTGTAGATTCGCATTAGTTGCAGATTCGAGATTTTGTAGACATGCGCCGGGAAGACCGTCGGTTTCTGGAAAGCTTACAATTTCGGTGGCTCAATTTTTATGTTGGATGTGAAACACCCTCGACAAGAAACGGACCAAAGCCAATTCCGTCCGATTTCACGACCGTTCCATCACATCCGCTTAGTCTCACCGGGACGATACAAAGCGATCCCTGTTTGGCTGAAACATCTTTTTTCTTTTTCTCTCGCGCTTTAAATCGAGTTGCAGACAAAATGAGCAGTGTTAGCAAAGCTGGTCACGTGTGTCGAACAGATACACTCCCCGCAGTCCTTTAGTCGTGTATTTCGTCCAATCTCTTGGCTCGCACAAACGGCCCTTTACGTTGTATTTAACCTGATGAACATTTTCGCGTTTTTAATACAAACTCTAATGTCATTTCCGTTTTACAGGCAAAAAAAAAAAAAAACAGAATATTTGTACATTTAATATTTTAAGTGTTTGTTAAAATTCAGTTTACCCATAGTTTTTAATCTTATTTTCTTTTTTTTCTCATAAAATAATTACTGCTCTTATAAACGTGTGAGATACGAAGAACACTTTTCCACATTTTATCACACGCCAACGCGAATTATTGACCGATAACGCAAATCCGAGATTTCTTGATTTCTCTGCGAAGGATATACACACTCGACTTCGAAAATTTTATTCTCTGCCATTATTGAGTAAGACCGAGACGCGCGCGCAGCGTCAGCCTGTAATACGGACCGACGGATAATTTGAAACCCGATAATCGATGCGCGCTTCCACAGCAGCAGCAGCAGCCTTGCACACACAAGATATCACACACATCCGCGCGCCGTACGAGAAAATATTCATACGGAAGTAAGCGCGCGCGCTATCACACCGCATCGTTCTCGCGTTGTTATAGCCGAAGTTATGCGTGGTCGACATTCCGGATGGATTCGCGTGAGATATCCGACGATTCCGACGCTCACGCGCGGCTTCACGTCCAATGCGACCAATTTACCCCCTTCGTTCTATTCTTAACCGCGATGACGCACGTCATTCCCTTACGCACACACGGACGCGGGTATTTTATTGTTAACTCTTCACCGACGTCGGAACAGCAATTTCGCGATGCATCCCGCCACTCGGCCAAATTGCCATATGTGCTTTCTCTCTCTCTCTCTCTCTTCGCTTACGAAGTTCTCTGAATATGTACAACAAGATGTTACGGAAGTTGTAGTCGACACGAGGAAGAGGAAATTTTTTTTGTCGTAAGACACTATTTTGGGAAGAAAACTGATAAAAAAAGCTACCGACATTTAAAAAAAGAAACTAATGATATCTATATAGCATAATATATTTACGCTGTTGATATTTTATGCTTTTGCGGTGTGTTTTTTCAAGAAGAATATTCCTGAAGACGAGTTTCGGAGCGCGTTAGGTTTTTCGTTCACTTTTTCGTTCCTTTCATCAGGATTCAAGAGCAGCCTGATACTCATCATGATAAGTAATCTGATGACTCACTTGAATCCTGATGAAGTTAACTGAAAATCCACAAAAACGTATAAAAGTGACACTGACGTCGGTTTAAACCCAAAACCCATCTTCAGGAATATTTGCGCTTGTTGTAACGTAAGCAAACTTGAATTCGATCTCGTGTACATAAAAAAAGTGTGTTAATTGTGAAATTTTAATTCTAAAAAAAAAAACGCGGTCAAGGTTAATAATTATTTCGCCATTATGTCTTTCTGGTTATTTTATTTCGTGACCTCTTTCTTCGAAATTCTCGCTGAGCGATGTTTGAGGGAAGACATTCTCCGCTAAGAAAACTTCCTCAACGCGACTTAACTGCAAGTCCATTATAGTCTCTTTATACAGTTTTTCAATTTGTTAGCTTTTTGTGTCCCGAGACATTGTTCGATATATACCGCGATAAGACAGAACTTCACTTCTAACGCGAATGATTGCCATAACCATCAGTCGCGAGAACGCGCTAAAGTTGACTCGGCCATTTGCCTTGTGTGATAAAAAAAATATCATAAATATTCGGAAACACATCTTGATAAAAATGTCATTCGTGCGTTTCTAGTTTCCTTTTGCGGCGCAAATTTGTATTTACCAAGATACGAACATGACACAGAGTCGATGGAGCGACACGTTCTTATCTTGCTTGGTTGAGGTTTTGAGACCGTTTTATCTCTTTTATTACGAAGTTTCGTCACTTTCCGTAACGCCGATGAAAAGTTCCGCGCACCGGGAAAGAAAGAACGAGCGATAATTTTCGCAGCTCTCGATAGAGTAACGACGTGCCACTGCTGCGTCGCTCTTTTGCGGCACTTATCTTTCAATTTTGTTCGAAAGAGACTGTCGAAGAGTACCGTGAATTTTTCCGTCGCGAAGTTGCGAAATGCCGTTGCACTTCACTTCGCGCGTTCTTCGTCTGCTCAATCAGGACAAATATCTCGAGCGCATTTTCGCGAAGAATAATCGCATTATCGAACGGCGAATATAAATAAGAAAAAATAGATAAAATTTTATGTCGAGTAAATTTTTAATCAATAATCTCTTTTTCGTTGCGTATTTCGTTTGTATGTCGCATTTTGTTAAGAACATGTATCGTGTCTAAAATATAGTTTGCTTCGACAAACATTCGGAGAAGTGAATTTCGACAACTCTCTTTGTAACAATGTGCTTTACAAATTTTACTGTAAAATTGTACTGTAATATCAAACGTTGTGCCGAGTGTAAATATATGTACGTGTAACAGGAAAGATGCATGTACTCTCGCGCTCGTTCCCTATTTGCTCAAAAACCTTGTTGCGAATTTCCACCACAATTCACCGCGACTTTGTATTCTTTAACAACGAGAAATTTCGTTTCGTGCGCCGAGAAAGGAAGAGAGGGAGAGAGAACATTGCGGAATAACATCTGAATTTCATGAATTCGCGCCAGAAGTTTTCTAATTCTTGCCCTACATCGCGTACTACACCAAGAGATTCGCCGATTTTGCAGCGGCGTGCGCGATTTTACGTTTCTCTTCGTTCACGTTACAACCGTTGATATAATCGAATTAACAAAATTAACGTGAATCACGTTACCCATTTGGACTCGCGAAAGTATTCGCGAAGAGCTTGTTTTTGTTCCGCCAAAAATCGCACTTCCGTCAACGCGGAAACTCGCGCGATGAAGTTTTGCGAAACCGCAGGAGCGCGATATGATACCTGTAATGTTTGCGGTAAGAAACGATGCACGTGACGTCGAGGAGTTCTCGATGGCGAACTGGCAAAAAGTGACATTGCGGCCGCGATAATGAAAGCTGATTGAAACTTTGATGAAAATTGGAAAGACCGGTTCGTTGCAAGAAAGAGAGAAGTGACAACGCGGTTGGCGAAGTTTAATTTAAAAACAGAACAAACGTTCGCCACAACAGCGTTGATGACGTTGAGCTTTCACATCACGCGCGAAGAAAAATTTAAGAACGAGATTGTAGAGCTCATATGCGAAATAGATCGGATATATATATATAATTCGTTGTCGTGAACTTTTTATTTCTTGCAAATCGATAACATTCTCTTGAAAAAATTTTTTATTTGTTTTAAACACAGAAGTTTATTTTATTACAAATCTCCTCGACCTCAATATCTTCAAATGACCTGGAAATGTGAAAGGGCAAACTCTAAGTTTGCAAGATACATATGTCTCTCGAACGTCCTTTTGCGGCGAATCATAGAGAGAAAGAGAGAGAGAGAGAGATTTGAGGTATGAGAGACATTAAAAAGTTAAAACCGCGTATAAAGCACACGTTGCTCTGATGCGTTCGCGTCGATAAAAACGTTCACGAGAGAACTGCCATTCTCTGTCAATTCGAGAGCCCGCATATTTTCACCCGAATGTACTTTGCTTTTACTCGATTCCCGGCGGTTTAGTTCATTCGTTTAGTACCGACGTTTTTATCCTGCCGTTAGTTCTTGTGTGTATGTGTGTGTGTGTGTGTTGGTTTTCCATAACTCCGACGTCTATCAGAACTCAGATATTTTAGCCGGAATTCAGTCAATGTGACGTGTGCGTGACTAATTTTGTTGTAAAGTAACTTTGACATTTGCAATGTCTAATTTTACATATGATTTTTTAAATCATTTCGAGTATCTTTTTTTTAGTAAAGTTTCAACTTGTATAAAAAAAAAGTAATATTCTATGTAGAAACGGACATTGTCAGTGAATATTTAATTATTTTTCATATGTATTTTTAAATATATACAAAAATGGCAAAAATGAATTTCTCGAAAGTATCGGATAGTTTTGACGTGACACGTTTCGCGTACGTGCGATTTATTATCGTACGCCAACGTCGGTCTCCCGAGTCTCTCCTGAATTCGACGAAGGAACACTATCCACCAGCGAACGTTTTATTGACATTTGAAATTCCATTATTAGAGAAGCGAGCCTCTTGCCTATCTCGATTGGAAATGGAACTGGGTTCTGGAGCATCCTCCAAGCGACAACTTCACACGCGCGAACCACCACCGTCAACAAGGGCCCCGTCGACGAGAGCGAGGGTCAAAGCAAACATGAATAAAGATAAGTGCCGGTGATTGGCTAACTGCGAGGCGCGATATCGGCGCTGATCTTCGTCAATCGGTTCTGTTCTAGTCCCGAGTCCCAACGTTCGATGCTAATTACCGCTCAGACGTGTTGTCGATCGAATTATACGACGAGGTTAAAATTAAACCTTGCGATTTTGCGCGTTAGAGGAAAGAAATTAATTTACTTGAAATTTTATCGACCGACTTTGATTCGATTTCGACGACGAACCATTTGTCACAATAAACGTCGGCAAAATGATGCTTCCAATTTTTTTTCTTAAGTCAAACTTTTCTCTTTACATTAAGATCCAATTTGAACAGTGAAAATACACTTAAAGTAAATTAAAAAAAGAAAGATAAAAGAGCAAAACACACACGACACAGATAATTTACACTTTATCGTAGCGTTATTGTAACTCTCTTTCGACAGTTTTCAATCTTCATCTGCTTGGTTTTTCTTCATGTTTCTTAAACATTAATCTTGATTTAAAGTAAGTTGAAGTTTGATTAGGTTTGGCTCCCGCTCTGGATGTGAATGCGAAACAATCTCTGCATAAAAGAAGGCTTGGTTTTACTTTGCGTAACTTGACAAATGATAGGCTCGAGCGAGAGAGAACATGATAATAAACGCGTATAAATCCGTCAGTCGTAACTAACGAGCGACATCGTAATAACATCCCCGACGTGATGTACGACGCAGAAGTCCCGCGATAAAGAAAGATTACGCGCGCGCAAGTTTAAGGGGCGTCTTTTATCGCGCCGCCCACGGGACGAGAAAAGGCGACTCGGAAAAAGGGTTGAAGAAAAAGAGAGAAAGAAGATGGAGGCATCCTTTCTCCGTTCGGGACGTCTTTTTAATTTAAACTTTCCCATTATCTACCGCGAGAGGAACAGCCTGCGCTGCTCGCGCGGTTTTTTTTTTTTTTTATTTTATTTTTATCGTCGCGACGGCCTCGTGAAAAGTTGACGAGACACGGGCAAACGCGATTACTTAGCCAGCATCCTGGTACTAGGCCGCGTGCATCAGGATACCGGAGTCTGATAAAGAATAGTTTTGCGCGCGGCTTGTGCGCACGCTTGTGAAAATTTAATTCGAGTAACGAAGAAAAAAGATAATTGCGCGCACACTTTGTTGCGCGGGGAAAAAACCTATAGTTACGGCAGAGGCAAGTTAATTGAATTATACGGGAATTTAATTATGTCTGATGCGTTGCGGCTTAAACACTAGATGCGTGTGCGATTTTCTGTTCCCGCGCGATACTTTTTTTTCGGCTCGACGTCGAATTGTGTCGGACGAGAGAAGATAAGTGGCGAGAAGTAATTGATCTGCGAGCGTTAATCGATCTTTCGAAATTTATGTGTGGCAGAAAAAATCGCGCTCTCTCATGTCATTTGAGAAACTCAGAGTTTCTCCGCTTTTGTCTCATCAAACAAACGTTTATCTTTTTAGGATTTTGTTTTAGATCTACAAGAACGTTTTTTTTTTTTTTTATATACAGAGACAGATTATTCTTTCCCCTTTTTTCACAAAGCTCTCGCGCATTGAAAATGAAAACGAGAGGAATAAAACGGCGAATAAGTGAGAAGTATGTAGAAGCCTCTTTCTCTCGAGTTATTAAGATGATTGCCTGATCACGTGTCAACAGATGCAATCTACAAAAAAAAAAAGCTGCATCGCGATTCTGTTTCCTTTCTATTTCCTCCGACAGTTTCCTCCGATATCGGCAAGATACAATAAATTGCCGCACATTAAACAGCTTAGGATGTTTCTCCACTGAGTCTTTTATTGGGTAGTTCATTTCTTCAGTTTTTATGCTCTTGTATACATTTTCCCGATAGATAAAATAGTTTAGCATCTTAAAAGTATCGAGTTTTATTTATTTTCATCTAAGTTCTCTTTTTCTCTCCCTGATATTCGCGAGAGATTTCAGGAACGTGTATTCAAACCGCGTTACATCGAATGCTAAACTTCGCGCGTGTGATGGTCGCGAGGATTTCACGTCCGGATTTCAAAACCGCTCTCTGTACTGCTCTGACAAAGTTTGAAGAATCGCGCGCCGTGAAATCTCGTCGGATTTTTTTCCCGGAGAGAGTGACAACGCCAAAGCCATTGAACTGTCCGTTGGATTTTTGGATTTTATGCGCGCGCGTGACTATTTTGTCGCAACGGCAACGGGCGATTAATCGCGTCCGTGACAATTTTTATGCAAATTTATCGCGACGCGACATTTTCTTTTCATAAGATCTTAACGACGACGACGAAGACGACAACGACGTTTCTTCGCGCAAGAACGAACTCAACGACTTATGACAGTGTCGAGAGGATAGACTTTTTGCCGCTCGAAGAACAGCCGCGTGACAAATTTCACAAAGTTGCGTCCGATCGTTTTGATGGACAATAATCGTCTTTCACACTCGCGTGGCTTTGTGGGTTCGTCAACTGTGTATTTTTTGTGATTTTCCAAAGTAATTGCATGTACGCGTTAAATTATTTTTTACTTTGAAAATTTAGCGAGATGAGAGAGCGCACGCTCTCTCTCTCTGTTATAGAGAAAAATTGATTACATACGTAGGTAGTGTTTCTTTTACTGTCTCTCTGTATAGAGAAATTATTTTAAAAAGTTCCGATAACAATTACTCCAATTTTTTCATCTCAATTAAGAAAGAACGCTGCTTTGCAAATACGTACTTACCTCAATATTTAATACGAACAACTCCAATATTTAACAATATATCTTTTGATACCCGTTTTTTTATGATATTCCGATTCTCTTCTCGATGTGTAACGTTTAACATTCAATCAATTGAATTTATCCATAATATTAACGACAATATCATTTTCTCTTGCGAACGTCAAAGTGAAATCCTGCGCGCCTCTCGACCTTTCGATTCTTCATCGTTTAATAAATTGCTCGCTTCGAAGTTTAATTCATCCTCGTTGAGATGTAATAAAGGATCTACGCTTTCTCTCTCTCTCTCTCTCTTTCTCGTGCCGCTTTAACTAATTTAATTACGAGGGAATGTCTACCTTAATTAAAAGCGAAAGTTGAGAAATTCGTTTTTCGTTTTTTTTTCGTTTTTTTAACTTTGAAAACGATCAGTGACGTAGACTTTCGTTTGTCCGTTACGACTGAGAATTGCGCAGCGGGCCAAGTTGGGTAAAGTCTATTTCTCGGCCGCGCGTGATCGATCTCCTAATACCATTAATATTCCATAAAGCAATTTACATCCCTTGATTGCTTATAAATAACAAATATCGTGAAATGAGATACCATTACACCAATAAAGATTCTTTATGTCGAAAAAACATCGTCGGACATTTTACGTGCTTTGACGGCGTCGAATTTCATCTCTCTCGACATGTTTCCAAGTTTCGAATATATGTCATTTCGCATTTTGCAATTGCTTTATCACGACACGTGGACACTTTATTGGTTCATGGTTTAAAATTAACAGAATCATTATTACTTCGAGCGCTAATTGGCTCACACGTTTTGCTTTTACGCAATCGATTACAAAAAAATTGTGAGATCCAGTTTGTCTGTATCACTTGCGTTTGTATATTTTCCAATTTGCATACGCATGCGTGAATTTTCAGCTCGAAATATTGCCGGGTATACACACGAGGTTTTTCGCGAAAAAAAATCCATCGCGTAAAATCGCTTATCTTCATATTCTCGCAAATGAAATATATACACGAGATCCGATCAGAACCGAAAGATATAAATCCGAGAGAACCTCGCGCGTGCTTACGGTAATCTCTTGTTTACCGGAGTCTCGTTTACAAATTTATCGCTGACGTTATATCGAGCCGCGTCATCGAACGCGATTCATATCCGGGTACTGTCGGACGAATTTAATTGTCCTCCTCCATGTTCGCGCGCGACAATCGACGATTTACGGAAGATAAATCGACCCCCGTATATCGTTTCGGCGCGTCATCGCGCGCGCCGCTTGTTTTACATCGCCGAGACACGCAATATTTCAGCAAATCCGTCGGATGTGCGCGCCGCGACAAGCTTCCGGTAATCACGGCGAATACGCTGCGCGTCCTCCCGCTGAATTTCGGTCCGATAACCCTTCCGTAGAGCAGAAGGAAAATGGAACACACGTTGACGAAACGAGGAGCACAAGGGATCGAGATGCAGTCACTCGAGCTTAAAAATCAACATTTCCAACAAATTGGTTTACACAAGGTGTATTTAATATTTTGTTAATTCCAACAATATATTTATATCATATATATTTATATATTTATATCGTTCGTAGTTCAAGCGAGATATAAAATAACATCTGTTACACATAACTGAAAAATGTATAAAAGGCATATTTGTATGTTTATATTCAAAAGGTAATAGATACTTTGCTCGTCCAACATTTAATTAATTTCAAACATGTATTCATTACATATACATATATGTATATCATTTTATATTATATATAAATAATATCTAATATAAATGCAAGTATTTTCAGAAATAATAATTAAATATTGTCAAAAATTAATAAAGCAATAAATTCGTTCGAGCTTATGCGAATTTTATCTGTTACGTTGTTACGATTTCAACATAATTAAAAACTAAAGTTTGTTATAACAGAGAGAACGTTGATAAAAATATTGACTGAGCAAACTATCCGTTATTTTCTAAGTATAAACACATTATAAATTTTATATTTTAAATGTTTACGTTTACACTGAAAAGAGTAATAGATACTTCGCTCGTGTGTGTGAATCTGTTCGCGTCATATTTGAGTCACGGTGCCTCGTTGTCTCATAATCATAACGCAAGAGTTTCAGCTACAACGACGCGCCGCAAATGCCGGTTGATAAAGCACGCATATGCTCGTGCGGATGATAACGTTGGCTCGTTGTATACAAAACAAGTACTTTTCGAAAACTCCGCTTGTATACGGAATATTGTTTATAAAGTTTTCGAATAATCGATTAATGTATGTATCAAAGCAACGTGTTTTTCTTTCGGAAGACTATCCTTCACCTACCTTTGCAAGATGTCGCCAACTTCCGGATAACAGCATCGCGAAATTTTGTTTACGGATGTACACACGCGAAGGGATAATTTATACAGGCTTATAAAGTCGAGATTTCATACCGCGTAGACATTATTGATTCGCTTCACTTATATATCTGGTGTTCTATGCGTATGTTTTTAAATATCGTTCCATTAACTCTGTCTCGCGACGAGCGAGTAAATCGCTCTTTATTAACTAATGATTATGAGCGAGTGAAGTTGAATTATTATTGTAATTATCAGATAATGAGAAGATTAATTAATTATTAATTTTGCGATATAGAGAAGGTGTTCGACACATGACCAATAATAGAACAATAAATCTCACGTATAACAAATTTCACACATACACACACACACACATGTGATTAGTGTGTTAGGTATAAAGTAATTACTACGCATGCTTGTCGTTCGCATTAATAGCAAATCATGCATTACTCATTTCTCCAATTCTCTCGCTGATATATATAATATATGTACGATATATATATACATATATAAAAAATATATATATATATAATAACACATCATTGTATCGCAGAATTTAAAAACATCGCATGAAAGATGAGTGTTTAATCATACATTAAATGAAACCGTTTAAAAACACAGAACAAAGTTAAATGATGCGAAACCTGATATTTTGGAGAGAGAGAGAGAGAGAGAGAGAGAGAGAGAGAGAGAGAGAGAGAGAGAGAGAGAGAAGTGAGAGAGATTAATTTAACGAGTTATTTTAAAGCGAACAAAAAATAAATTAAAAACACTACTTTTTATGTGTTAATTAAACATTATTATCTTAATTAAAAGTTGAAGTTTGTTGATAACGAAGTAAGCAAATTTCTAGACCTCGTTACGTTTTTTATACACATAACGAGAAACGTTTTCTATAAAAACCGCACGAAATAATTGTTCGCGATAGTTGGCGAGCGATTACAGTATTTTATTTCCTTTACGTATGGCAAGGGGAAAAACTACGCATTTCACGTGTTACGCACATATTCATCTCTTTACGATCTCGCTCTCTTTGTGAATTCCCAGCTCGCGAGTGAAATCCTACTCTTTTATGCTGGCCACGCAATTCCCAAAGGAGCATCAGCAATAAACGGTCCGGTTGTAGCGAACGATAGTCCGCAATAAACCACGGGAAACTATCACGGGAAATGCAATAATTTCACGTGACAGTCCCGAGACGATTTGATCCGCGAGAATGCGTTTCTCTCGCTTTTGCGAAAACGCACAAAATTCATTAAGTTCATAATTGACTTCGTCCGGTGTATAATTAGGACGCGTTGCAAGTCGCCAATTTTTGATATTCTGAACACAGCACGTAGCTTTTATCTTATTTGCGTTACTAATTTGCTTGAACTTGTTTGAAATTTTCGAAATATGCGACTTGAAAAGAGTGTTGATTACTAATTTACAAATATTTACAAATACTTACTGATACTTGTGTTGAAATTATGACGACAGAATCGTATAATTTTAACATACAAATGCAGTCAGCTTGAAACAAATTTGAACATTATGAGAGGTAGATTGATTAACAAATTACAAAGAGAAAGAACCTCCAAAGTATCTTGTTTGTTGTTTGTAATTAAAAGATTAATTAAGAAGATTTATTAACACTATCCTCTTACATGCGCAAATTTATCTTCATGTAAGTGTCTTGAAAATTCCGCTGAAATATCAAAGAGAAGATCTTCTTTTCCGAGCATGAGTGCGCGCAATTTTCTCAAGCATGTAAATTGCTTGCCGCTAAAATGTGTATACTCGCTTTAAAATTATGTGCCAAAGGCTTCTAGTATTTATTATATACGTTCGGTCTACATTTATTTTTAATGCAAAATTATGATTGTTAATACGGAGGTAGATTTTCAAAATATTTATGCTTTATATATTTTTCATATTTTATATATCTTTTTATCACGTTTTACTTTAAGTGTGTGGCAAATGTACAGATGTATTTTCGTATCTCATTATTGCAAAGCAATGCGACGAGACAAATTCGCTGCAGTCGAGCGTGTGTGTTCGAATTCCACAATCTGAGCAGCGGAGTTTCCAACATCGGATAATTTAAAGCGTCGTGACGTAATAATATTATATCGGTACACACTTGTCACGCATCTTAAAAGGGTCGTAAAGGGCACTCTCTCTACTTTCCTTTGACGCCGCACTGTCGGCAAAATACATTAATTATTACTAGCCCGATAATTACGCGCGCAAAGCTTCTTGCTTGCAAAATAATTATCCGCGTTTACATGGAGCAACAACGAGTGTATATATGGCATTGAATTATGGATAAATATTCAATATTGCAATCTTCTCTGCATAACCAACATAATCCGGCAGCTATTGCAATTTCGTGCACTGCTGAGAACGCAATAACGTGCATGTTTTCTTCCCTTCTGATTTAATAATAATTATAAACTCCTTCATCATTTAATATATATATATATGTATGCAAGAAATAATTTAAAAACTTACTGCTTTATTATTTTTTTGTTTTCTTTTATTTAACAAGTTAATACATATTTCTTTCGCATAAATAACTGTCAGAGAAATTGTAATTCGATTATACGTAAAATTCAAAATCGTGTGCAAAATAAGTTTGCAAAATCGCTCCACGTACCAAAAAATAAATATTGGAAATTCGATTTACATTTACCAAAAGAGAGATATCGAAGAGCGTCTCTGGCGAACATCTCTTATCAGCCGAACTCGCGTGATCGCACACAATTCGCTGTAATAATTTGCGGAGCGTCAACAACCACGCGCGATCGAGATTAAAAAGCGAGTCCTGCGGGGCGCGCAATTCACTCACAGAATACTACTCGTCTCACTTCAATTTCCAACGGAAGAAATTCCCGGAAACTTTTTTCGCATCCGCGACCCTCGTCCATATGTTCCGTTTTTCTCTTCTCTTTTCTCCTCCTTCTCTCTTCTCACCTCTTGTCAATTCGAATTGTATATCCGAGGAGGTTTGCTTTCCCTCCTCATACCTCCGTGTTCCGGTTTCTTATCGAACGACGATACCTTCTACCTTCTTATCGATTCTCTTCTGCTCGCGAGAATCGATTTGTTCAGAAAACGGACTTTCGGCTTCCTAACGCGATTATTGAATCAATGTAAAATTGATATTGCTAACCATCGCAATCTTCCCCCGTCACTTCCGATATTCGATGAATAATGTTGTTGCAGAGAAGCGCGCGCATACACACACCGCGTCTTATTGAACGTTAATCTCTCGACGATCGTTCGGTCTTACGGTTGAACGCAACACACCGCAACCAGGGCCGGATAATGTTAGAGAACAATACTGAGATAACTGAACATTAACTACGACGCGAAGCTATTTCTATATTATCGAAGAAACTTAAACCAACATAACGCTATTTGATACCGATAACAATCTCGCACAAATTATTATTACGGTTTGTACGTCGCACAGAGATAACGTTATTATGCAAATATATACATGACACGCAAAATAACTAAACTTATGATTGGTCACGTCGTACAACTTAATCGTAAATAAAGTTCGCAAATAACAAAGAGCGCGCAACTTTGTCATTTTATAGACGCTCGTTTGTTTTCTAAAATTCCGGGAAAACACACCGCGGAAATCCGTTTCTCATAAAACGGGAACAAATTTTTTTCCCTCCTTCCACGTGGTTATTATACTCGGTCGTGAACTACTCGGCCGGCAATTTGCCGGGACTATTCATCATTTGTCGTATCGACTGTGTGTGTAGTTTAGCGAGCAACGCGCGTTGTTTTGTCAGCGCGCGAAGTTTCCGCCTGGAATACACACCAGACCGGCCGCACGCCGCGGAATCGCGTTCCATTCCGCATAATAAACGTAAACAGAAATGGGAATCGTCATAATCCGAAGACAAATGGTGGCACAATGATTTTGTCGATACCAGCTGCGCTATACGCTTATTGTTCCATTTTGTCAGCTATTTCGGTTCGATTTCGCCGCATAATCCTGTAAACATTCCCGCGCGATAAAATATGACAAGAGAGAACGGACGAAGGGGATATGATGACTTTATTAAAACACAACTGGAGAAAACGTAAAAATTTTGCGCGAGATATATTATTTTACATAAATTTTATAGATGTTCCATCCAGCACGCGCTTCTTGAAAACACCCAAATGCACACGAAATCTATTTTCAGACCGTACAAATGTACAAACGCCACATATTATTTTTTAAATTTTTTAAAATCTTTTCTAGGGTCATTAAAAAAAATAACAATCCGAGCGAGCGCGCTTTTTTTATTTATCGATAAATATGG
Source organism: Pseudomyrmex cubaensis (assembly GCA_014825685.1). Lineage (NCBI taxonomy): Eukaryota > Metazoa > Arthropoda > Insecta > Hymenoptera > Formicidae > Pseudomyrmex > Pseudomyrmex cubaensis. The sequence continues at coordinate 215,496 of QVOA01019502.1, read as the reverse complement.
AGAGAGAACGGATTAAAAAGTTTTCCATCCATTTCATCCCTCGAAATTTGAGTTTTTCTTTAAGTTTATCCCATTTAAGATTAATGAGATTGTCGAGCAACGAAAGTCGAAAGTCGAAAGTAGGAAAATGTTTTGTCGCGTCGAAGAGAAACGTGAAGACCGTTTAACCGGCGTGTGCAAAGCTCTTAACTAAATTTACTCGGAAAACTCCCGCCGAAACTTCTTGAGTTTCGCTCGACGCGTGGGAGGATGTTAAGATATATTTCATTTCACGAAGTAGGATAAGGGTTAAGCCGGAGCTTCCGGAGAGAGAGAGAGAGAAAGGAACAGAATGAATAGGTTTTTAAATGAACTGATACCGAGACGATAACTCAGATAGCTCAGCTGTAAATAAAATTATCTTATTGACGGAGCAAAATCTTGAATAAATTTCACTCATTCTTTGTTTAAAGTGTGTTATTTGCGATTAACATTCTCGACCTCAGATTTTTATCCTGTTCTCGAGGCGATTTTTTATTTTCCGTGCGGCGATCTATCATTGTATAATTTTATTTTAAATATAAGTCGCCTCTTTTTTTAGGGCAATATAAGTGGTCACGGGAAAATATGAATTTTTGCGCAAAAGTCATAAAAACTAATAAAATGTACACACAAACAACGAAAGAATATTAATCTTTATCTTGTCACACGTACAGCGAGGGTGTTTGGCGCCGTGTCGGACATAACTTTTAAAAAGCGCAGACGTGCATAGAGAATCGATGTAATTACAGCACAATAGCCGCCGTATATTAACACGCGCGAGAACATTACGTCGCTTCGGTGTGAAGAACCGTCATAAATTCAAACTTGCGCTCATAAAACTCGAGAGAAAAAGGATGTTAGCTCTGAAAATGACAATCGCGGCACAACGCAATTACGAGTAATATCTCAGATTTATTGGTCTTCAAACCAGAGGAAGAGAAAGAGGGAGAATGTTAATCAATCGGTAATTGTAGCTTTTAATGAAGAAACAAAATTTTATTTTATCGCGTCAATAAACATTAATTCGCTGCATACGATATGCCCGCAATTACGGAAGAAAACAAACTATTGACACAAATTACTGACTGCGCGATGATTGTTAATATGCATTTTCCGTGACGTGCCTACTACGAATGATAATTTATATTAATTGTGATATACTCCACTACCAAAACACTTAATGGATTTTATGATAATAATTCTGTGAATTTAAGCGCTTCTGCGAATTTAATTACATATTCTCCATCTCTTTCTCTTCCTCTCCCTCCCTCTCTCCTTCCTCTGTCCCCTGTTGTAACGCCGCAATTAATTTTCAGTGTTTACCGCGCACTTCGAGTGTATCGTGATTTCGCATTTAAACAATATATATACTCGCTTCGAATAACACTAATAACGCGCAGTGATTACAGAAATCAATTTTGTTGCAAATCATCGCGATACGCAATGTTCGTGTTCATTGAAAGATAAATACATACAGTTCACGCTCTTTCTAGAGAGAAATTGTATACCGTATTCAGAGAGACAGAGGTCTCTCTGAATACGGTATATAATTTAAAGAAATAATAGAGAGAGAGAGAGAGAGAGAGACGTGCGCGAGACTAATGATGTTTATGGAAATTCTCTGTTGTCGCATGTATACACGTACAAGACGAGAGAGAGTGGTCATTCTGACGAATTGTTATCAAAGCCAACATACAGCAGCGCGCGAACACATTGCAGCCACGTGATGTGGAAACACGAGCCCCATATTCGCCCGCCGTAGAAACTTAACAGGACGAACGCGCTAACGTGCATTAATCACGCTTCTCCCGGTCGGTTGGTCGGTTGGTTGGCGAGAGGCACCACGGTTTATGGAGAAATTTACGCGTATCTTCGGCTACAGCCGGTTGTGTTCGCTGTGCTAGATCGCGGTTTACGGGGGTGGTTACAGTAGTGACGTGCGCGTCGAAAATCATGAAGGGGAAGAGAGTATCGTGCCCGCGCGATGCGGGCGTAAATGGCCAGCGCGAACAATGGCGCTCGCATGAGAGAACACGCAAATACATTCACCGGTCACTTTATGTATCTCGTCTATAATTAAACCGCGCGGGAATGTAACTCGAAGGTGCATTTTCCCGATGCGGATATGCAGTTGTCGTAACGCTGATTCAGTTTCTATCGCGGTTTAACATTGTTCTTCTTCCCTTACTGGAAATTTACTCCTAGTATTACATGTATCTGGTAGTTTATTTTGTATATCAACCAAATTCGAATTGTAGCGACTAATTACGGCGATTAATTGCATCAGTTTTACACATTTGTTTGTTTTTTTTTTTTTTTGAACAGAAATTTTTTCTCCGTTTTACGTATATCCTGTGATTTATTTTTTTTTATAAACCGAATTTATAAAACGACGATAATATCGAATTTATAAAATGAAAAATTGTCGTTCCAATTTGAGACGGAAACTCTAATTGATTAAGTACATGAAAAATTTAATTATGTATGTCGACACACACACACACAGTTTTGACAATTTTAATTCTGTCAATGAATGTACGAGCATCGCAAAAGCATTTAACGTACATGTTACGCTCGTCGTTGTACAATCCCGAGAGCTGATCCATCGGGTGAAACGGCTAATTATCAGATCAATGCGCGTCGCTATATCATATCAGAGTATCGCTCGTCCGGAGTATCGAGCTCATCCGTTTGTTACGCAAACAAGTAGCAATTACGAAACTGCATCACGTCTCTGACATTCAAACGTCTCCGGTCGGGATTTTCGGAGGTGGGAAGGGAAGAGGGAACGAAATTTCGGCCTGTGATAGCTGCCCCTCAAGCGACGCGCGATCTGAAACTGAATGTGCTCGTCGAACGAGAACGCTTATTGTTGGCACGACGACGCGCCGCATGTACAATTGCGTGCGGCGCACCTTGTGATTGAACTATCAGAAAGGTTGTTCCTGAAATTTGCATGGTAATCACGTCATTATGAAGTCGGTTAACTATCGGCTCGCTGTTCTTTTTAACTCCGCGCCCGAGAGCGCTTGTTTTAAATGGAATAATCTATACACGTACACACACACACACACACACAGCCCGCGCGCTCGTGTTTCTTTTTACAAAACATTAACGTGCGGGAAATTTCGCGATTGTTATCGTTCGGTTTTTATTTTCGAATTATACTTGGCGATAAATGATATTTTAAAAGGTTAATGGAATGATATTCCGTGTATAACACACGACACTGTACTAAATTACAAAATATTAACACACACGGAAACGTTCACAAATGATGTGAACCGATCAATTTGTTGAAAGTTTAAGGAAGTATATACTGACGTTTTGAAAATTTAACAAGAGAGTGTTCACAGATGCGATTGTTCAATTTGCGAGGAAATAATTAACACTCGTGTGTCATATTTCCGTATGGATATTTTAATTCAAATTAATACAGTACAAAAAAGAAAGAAAAGACTTTTACAATATTATTTTATATTGTTTAAAAATTTCTTTCGCGTATTTATATTAATACGCGAACGATGTTGTCGCGCGGTCAATGCGCAAAATTCTGCGGCTCTTATCAACTTTGACTGACTGTGTATTGGTTACCGCAATGACAAGAGCATGTGGGTGGAAAATATTGGGAATTGAAGACCGAGTTTGCAAAATACACACGTTGGCCTGGTAACGACGTCGTTCGACGCGATAGCGTGCTAAAGAAGATCATTATACTCGAATTGCATCTCACGATGTTGCATCTCAGTTTCACAACGTTGCACAACTTCACGGGGCGGAAAGCTGAATTTGTCAAGTGATCCTTCAGAGTTCCGATATTGCGTCGATGAAAAAAGTAGTTTTGAAGCGACGGGAATGAGAAACGATTAGACGGCGATCTTTTTTAAATACGTTAGTTTAAACTTAAATTAAACTTGAGCTGTGAACAAACAGTAATTTAATAAGTTTCTTTTTTAAATTAAACATGTAAAAAAATGTGTGGTTTTTTAGTTTTTATTTAATTTTACATTTTATGCAACTTTATCGCTAAAAAGCGAGCCGCAAATGATTTCTCATTGTAAAAATCTAAAAAAGTAATACGATCAAATTAGATCTGGGTGAATAATGTAAGTTTGGGTGAAATGTAAGTCTGGGTGAAATGTAAGTTTCACGCTATATATACGTCGCGTCTGTTTAAACGAAGCATAGAAATTTAACAAAGTGTTCGCCGCCGCCATTTCGTCTCGCGCATAAACAAGTTCGTCTCATCGCAAGTCTGTCATTATCCGTCTCGAACGGATTTCGTACATCGAGGGGAGCCGCGCGAGGACAAAAACCGGTCCTCGATCTTCTCGCGCGCGCGTTCTCTCATTTTGCGCGACTAAAAAAAAAAAAAACCACATCGTATACCATTATCGTCTCTGCGAGGTCTGTGTGTGCATCCAGTATGCATGCATAATGCATGCAGTAGCTTTATCTAGCCGCGCGTAGGCCGTGTTCCGCGGCCTAGGCGTCGATCAATGGCTGGCATTGGTCGATACACTAATCTAGCGTGCAGTTTGCCATCACGCAGACACACACACACACACACACACATATATCGCATCGCACACGCTTTTCTTCCGGAACGAACTGTTCTTTCGCGATGCGCAGCGACGACACCGCTGCTGGCGCGAGTCGCATCGATGCGTCGCAACGTGAAGAAGCGCGTGCGAGCGCATCGTGAAAACCAAGAGAAGAAAAAAGAAACACAAAAAACAATAGATGCGAGTCCGACGACACAGAACAGGGAGAGGACGCGAAAGAATGCGAGATGGGAAAAATCGACGCCTGGGAAAAAGCTCGGTCGTTTTTCCGCTTGATCGAGAGTGGCGTGTTTCCCTTCCTTCTCCTCCTCCCTTCTCTCACGTCCCTCGTGCTTCTTCTTTTTTTTTTTTCGTTGTGCCTCGACGCGTTCGACGACGCGAGATGCGCGATATTAGCCCGACAGCGACTGCGAAATGCGAACAGGTAACGGATCGTGCAAAAGAGAGCGGCAAAAGAGAGCGAGACATTCCATCGGATGGAAACGCGCGAGACTTGATAACAGTTTTATGCCGGTTAAAAAAAAAAAAAAAAAAGAGCGACGAGATTTCACCGCGCGGTTCTGTCAAACTTGCCGCTGATGGTAGCGTCAAGAGGATCGTGAAATGTTGACGCATTGTCCACAATCGTGTTTACACGCGCTGGCAAACAACGCGACGCACGGTGTTCGGATAGATGTTACACTGGAATTTTTTTCTTGCCCAAATTTGCACTCTCACATTTGAGGTAAAATTACGGAAAATTTTACTTGAAAAAGATACTTGAGTGTTTTATTCAATATTATCAAGGCTGTAAAAAGTGAGGTAATTAAGTTTAGGAATTTAAGAAGAAAATGTATGAACAGAATATGTAATTCAAGAAGTCACAATAGGATGACTCGGGAAATATATAATTAAAAGGAATATTCAGAAGATATACAAAAAGGAAATAATAAATGCCGGTTTGTAATATTACATCTCATTCGGTTCGTTTTCTTCGAAAGCGTCCGATTCAGATCCGCGCAAACAGCCGTTCATCGCGTTTGTTATTAATTGCGGGTGACAGATTGCAAGCCTAATTGCATCGAAGTGACCAGCGGGCGCATCTGGAACCGCGAGTGCATTGAACGTGCCGTCGCTTTCGCGGGGCCAATGCACATGGCGTGCGTGCTAAGGCGAAATTCCCACACACACACACACACACATGTAAACGAGTTGCATCAACCGTTCGCCCGACTTGTGTGCGCACGTACTCACACCCACATTGCTCCGGTTTAATAAAGCATGTTGTTACTTTACCGCGCCGGCCCGACCGCGCTCAGCGATGCTTCGCATCTCTCTCGCGTGTGTTTGCGATACGCTCGCATAATGCACTCTTTCCGCACTCCGTTCTCGCCGGAGACGGAAAATCTTGAATAACATTTTCCGAATAATCCTGTTTCTCTTTTTTAAAAATTCCACATCGCGGCGAAATGGTTTTTGATGTACTTTGCGACGCGAGAGAAATATTTCAATCTCTGCAAATCGGAAAAGAAACAAGGAGAGAGTATGCGCGATTTAATGCGCGTAAACACGGATATAGCAACTCTCCGTTTTTTTTTTTCAGATGGAAAACAAGGATGTATCAGTTGCAGCGGAAAATTTAAAACACGCGAGATATTGTGTTTCGTCGCTTCGTAAACGCGTCGTTGCGTATTTTCTCGCCGCGCATTGTGTGATAAATTCATTCACAGCCGAATGTATGTATTTTTATAATTGACGCGCGATTGTTCCAGGTTTTCGCTGAAAATCGTCGTAGTGATTTTTATTCATTGCGTTTTCGCGATCGTTGATCTTTAATGCGTCTTCAATTCGTTTCCGCAACAACGACCGTCGCCGAAAGTAAAATATAAGACGAGCCGTTGGAAGTTCGCGGCGGCTCGGCGGAAGTTTGCGGTGTAACGAAGTTCTCTTACATCGCGCAGAGTTTCAATTCACTCACCTGACGCGCCGAAGTCGTCGCGCGAGAACGTCTCCCGGCCCGTCTCAGGTTTCCCCGAGTTTTCAGGATGACGCAAACTTGGTTCGCAAATCGTATGATTTATTGCTACTCAGGCGACTCTTTGAGATCCACATTAAGTTTGATTAATTAGATAATAGCAACGATTGCGCGCATATAAATCACTGCACATATTTTACATCATTAGCGTAACGTGTACTAAATAATTCAGATTGTTTTGGAAAATAAAAAGGGAAAAGAACATAAATCGGAGGAATAAATTGACTAAAAAGTCAATAATGTAATTTGTTAATTACGTACATGTAATTAGAAAGAGATATATACGTATTATAAAAATCTATGTAACACATACGCACACACACATATATATATACATTATATTTTTATATCTTTTAAGTGACCAAGTCACCAAGTGATGTTATATTTACCACGTGTAAATTTACTATATTTCATAATATCTTTATATAAAACCGCAAAGAGTTAATATCGCGCGACTGCCGTATCCCTGCGGGGCATCGACGAAATTGTCACTTGGCATTCTCTAGCAAAAATGTTGTTCAATGGGCAACGGGAGGTAACCCGACGCTTTTATAAATTCACTCTGTACCATTGATTTATTGCTTACAGAAACGCAAATCTTCCGAAAAGTTTCTTTTTATTAGGGAAAGCCTCTAGAAAATATGAATACATATATTTTTAAAATTACAGATAAGCATTCGTATAATCGCGATTAAAGTCGGAAATCGAGGGGAAAGATGTTCACGAGATAAAAGTTTGCGGAAAAGCGATTGCGCTCGTAAACTCGGCGCGCTTTTGCCGGCAAAGAAATATAGTATCTCATTACTGATATTGCGGTTTTTTTTATGCGATAAGCAAAGATTGGCTTATAATAAAAAGAAAGTAAAAACCCACAAGGGAAGATAATGAGATAATAAAAATGTAAATTAAATTTTTTTCAAAATAAACGCTTCGACGTATTTGCGTAATGCTATAATATAATATTAAATTTATGATCTCCTGAATGAGAACTACGGGGATTTAAATCCGCAGATAGCGTGTAAATCATACATAAACGTTTGCGTTATAATCGAACGAAATGGAATCGAGGGGATGGATTTGTGTCAATATCCCTTTTAGCGGGAAAAGGCACTTCACTTGTAAATTATACGGTTCGATATCCTCGAGTCGGATTAAGAACAATCTTACAACATGCGCGTTAATCTTTTACATTAAAATTTGAATATGTATTCTTTTATTTTTATTAAAATAATTATACATAATTACACAGTGTGTGGCGGTAATGTATATTATTATCACTTTATTCTTTTGTGTTCAAGAACAAAAAAATAATAACTAAAATATATATACTGTGAGAGATATAATAAGAAACAGGTTTTAATATTAAAATTACATTTTTAAGAATTTTGGAAGTATATTTCTAAGGGTGTAATCTGATACTCTTCCTTTGAAATGTGGTTTTTTCTACCTCAGGACATTATTTTTTCCGCCTTAATGCCAGGTTTGTAATAAAACGGTATAATATCTTAATAATCTGTCCTCCTGCGTGGCTTTATAGGCAAGCTTCAAAAACGCACGGCTTGACTCACAAGGGAAGTTCATACCGAGGAATTTATTACCGCGAGAGGAAGGAAGTATTTTACGAGCGTCTCGTTTTATTGGAACTCAACACTTTAAGACACTCCCCTCTTCTCTCTCTCTCTCTCAATGAAAATTTCAGAAAGACTATTAAATTCCACGCTCTCAAAGTGAAGACATTTTAAAAGCGACGCGCGCGATTTTGCGCGGCGCAAAGACGAACGGAAAGAGAGAAGTCCGTTCGGAAACTTTATTGTACGAGCGAACGTTAAATTATATGCGACACGTTGTGCCCCCGCCCACAGAAAGTTTCGTTTCTCTCTCTCATTAACATCCCGAAAAGTGCCGAGAGCGATAAATCCGCGAATTTATATTGCGCGAGATCTCTCGCGGGAAAAGCCCGAACAATTAATTGACAAACGAGAACGTCATTCTCGCGTCGGCGAGTCGTTATTTTTAGCGCGAGGCAAATCGATGGTAGAATCCGGCGGATCAATAGGGGAATTCAGGCGGGTATTATAAGAAAATGGGGTTGCATCGCCGCCGCTTTCCGCGCTTTCGGGATGGTGTCCCGAAAAGTGTTCCGCTCGACTATATATCGCCCGCCTCACGAAGTTAATAGATACTATTACCGGCGATCAAACTCTCGGTCGAACTTAAGAGCCGCTCCGGCGCGGCTTCCGTCAGCGGTCATGCATTTTAGATTCGCTTGGCGATGTTATTACTCGCGCCTTAAGACTTCGCGCAGAGGCAACTTGAAGGCTACTTCAGGAAAACCACGAGGGAATCTAAACTTCGCTCGTGAAATTATTTGCTCGACACACATACACACACACACACACATACTTAACTATTTTTTTAATCTCGAATTACATTTGGTTTCATTTGTGCGGTTGTGATTTTTTATTCCTGTCTGTTAAATCCGTACGGATTCGTGTATTATAGTGATCAGAATTTCTAAACGTTTGAACCCAATCGCTCGAATCTCACATTAATGAATAAATTAGTGAATTTTATTAAATTATCTGTGTGAAATATCTGCATAAATTTTCTTACGACCTTTTTAACGAGGTTGAGAAATATATTATATTTTTTTATTTCTGAGAAATGACTGGCGAGTTAATTATTTCGCTTAATCTGCGAAAGCAGCCTAGAAATTCACGAGCCGCACGCAAGGATGACGAGCTTGAATTTGTAACATTCCGTTACCTAGGGAAAAGATTGCGGAGCGACAATTGCTACGTGAAGCACATGCATTTGCACGAGTAACGAGTTTCTCCTTCGTGCTTAATACGCTGAATGCTTCGCGCTCGCGATTATGTATACAACGTGCGTCGAAACGTGTGAAGCGAAATATAAAAAAACGCCGTGTAAGAAAAACCGCGTGAAACAGCTGCGTTGTGCGAACAAAATAACGAAAGGGAAGGTGCGAATGAGTAAAAGAAAAAATGAGTAAAGTCAAAAACTATCTGAAATGTTACGACATTAATAATTTAAACAAGTAATTGTTACTTTGCAATTTTCCTCACATAAATAATAATAATAATAATAATAATCGTTTAATTAATTTTGGAAATTAATCAACCGCGCAACAAACATGAAAAAAAAATGTTAAGAGTTTTAACGTGTTCTTTCTGTTAATGATAAAATAATCCAATTTAAGTTCCGGCCGTAATCCCCATACGATATTTACGAGAGCGATACATTACTAGTATGACGTCTCTCAAAGCGGAAGGACATGATTTGTCTGCGCGAACTCCTTTGAAACTGCACCGTTCCATCTTCCTATTCCTATTTATTCAGCCTGGCACAATGTGTACCTAAAGCTGACATGCTCCAAGCTAGCGTATTAATCATTCCCCGTAAACTCGTCGCTTTATGGGTGCACGCACATATACCACCCTTCGGCAATGATAGGCATTGAATAACGCGAGCTGCGTCGTGGTAATCGCGAACTGCGTCGATATATAAGCGCGCACGGTAATTGTCTGATTCTCGCGATTGATGGAAATTGGACGTTACGCGATGATGATTTAAATTCCATTGTAAATTTGTTCGCAAATGGTGGAATTGTGTTATCGAGACGCGCGAATTGCGAATCCTATCTTTAAAAATAACGCCTGCAAATTGTACGATATATAATTTATATATATAATTCAAAAAGCGTCATATTCATCATTTATATCGTGAATAGCATGAATAACAACTCTTTCTTCCGTCAAATATTTATTAAAAACGGATTAAGGTGTACAATGAAACTGCGCCGGACGGAAAACACAAAACACTCCGCGCGCAAAATGAGGACACAGAAGAAACAGAGAGGGTATTTGCGATATATCGCATTTTTCACGTTTATTTAGCTTGAGAAATTTTGCGTTCGATATGAAATATTCATTAGCGGTCTTTAATTAAACTCGAACGGGGGAAGAGTCGCACTGATTTGTGCGACATCATCGGCCGTAGTGAGTAACAATTAACCGGCAGCACGTAGTAACACGCACATACGGCACACACCCTCACTTCTGTCTACATACTCGCTCCCATCGGGTGGAATATTAATGAGCTTCTCGCAAAGCTCGTCGCGAAAGCAGTTATAATTATACTACTGTCGAGATTAGCCTCGTCCTCTCTTTCCCTCCCTCTCTCTCTCTCTCTTTCTCTTGTATCATCGAAGACCGGAGTTTGCCACTTTAACTCCGTTCGGCAAACTAAATTAGCAAGCCTCAACGTTGCATTCACGGCTTTCTGCTGTTTTACAATGTAATCGAGACAGGAAGTCGCGGAACTCGCGCTGCACTTGTCGTTTATTTGTTCGCGCGACAACTTCGCGAAAATGTCATCATCATGTGCCGCGGCAACGCGGGGGAGACTCTCTCTCTCTCTCTCTCGTGTCCCGAGTAAGCATTTAATCAGCGAATCTGAATTGTTAATTTCCGCAAAAACCACGCGAGACTCTCGCGGTTGGCTACTTGACGCGTGAATTCTTGAAAATGCAAACTTCTCCCCGGCTTGCTCTCCGTGTTCATGACTGGAAATTTAATCTGCCACGTGTGCGTGCATTAAACACACACACACCTATACACGTATATATATCACCATCGGGTATTTTGCCAATTTCCTCTCCAGTACAAGCAGGGGAGGCGATGTAATGGAGAAATAAACAACGCGCGTGTGCGTTCTCCGTGAAAAATATATGTCGTTTATATGCTTTTTTCGAGATTAGACCGCGTCATAAATCTTTCGGACATTATTGCATCGTGCGCGCGACATGAATTATAAACGACAAAAATTTCGTAAGATACTTGTAATTTTTCTCCTTGAAATATGCGCGGTATGAATTTTTGACCTTTATATCTTCAGAAAAAAAATAAAACTACTTAAAATAAATAATTAGTTTGAAGCCCAAAAGATGTTTTTGCGACTGAAAAAAAGTAAATAAATAAGGGTACAGATTATTATTTTTCAATAATAATTATTTACGAAATCTTTCTTATCTTGAATATAGAAAAAAAAACAAGCTGTAAATGCAGCTTGAAAGAAAGTTAGTACACATTTACTTCGCAACACGCACATTATCAGACTTTTTTAGCGCACACACTCTTTGCCTCGTCCGAGAACGTTGTAACAGTTTCTCAGCCACCATTTGCATTTGTAAACGCATACGGTCTGCGGGGCAGTGTGTTATATGTTTCATTGCATTTGCACACCAACGCTGGAAATTAATCGATAGATTACGCAAACTTGCGTGTCTGCATATGGATGAGAACGCTCTATAGTTCGCAGTAATGAAGATTGTATAGCGGAAACTTTACCCCACCGAGAGACGGGTTTGCCCGTCGCCGGGAGATACAGATTACAGGAACACGAGAGATTTGTAATTTGTTACCTCGCGATGCGCTGCATCCATGAGAGCGTTTTCATCGTGCATTTGCGACCGTCAGCACGAACCCATCCCCTCCCATCAGTTGCCCAAGCTGCCAGGCGTCATAAGGACGCGGAAGTTCCGAGTGTAAAGTTTACATTTGCGATTATGCGAACACAACAGCCTTCGGCTCTTGCGAACAGAGGCGAATTCGAAGCTCGCGTTCGTCTCGAAACAAGTTTCGCGCTTTGCAACGAATAATATCATCTCTTGATACAAGAGATGAGAGATCATTTCTATTTCTCCAAGTGCAAAAAGGGAAGGTATTTATGGCATTCTTGTATTTAGTAACTTAGAATAAAACCAAAAGGTTTTAAATAATTTATTATTGTTATTATTTTATCACCGCTTATTAATATTGCGACTTTTAAATCTCGCTATTTTTTTTTTTTCAAAAACTCAATGTAAATCTACCGTTCCACGAAGATAAATTCTTCATTTAAATAACAAAATCCTGCATTTTAATGAGGCGCAAGATAATTCTCGCGCAATACCATCAATCGTATGTCACTTCAATTTGCCGTTGTGACGCTTCAACGCTGTCACCGAGAAATTGATCGATACACAAAAACAGTAGACGAATCGATAAAAGTCATTATAGTGTAACGCGAAATTTGATTGGCGTTACGGAAACGTCAGTGTTCTGGAATGTGTGTTACGTGTGTCACCGGGGACACCGGCAACGTGCGCGACGGTGAGAATAAAAATCAGTGACCGTGTTAATTTCCCGCGATCGAACCGAATCGACATTCGAGAGAAGGAAATTGCCGCTCCTTTTCGATGGATTGCGGCCCCGCGATTTTTTCGTTCAAACACCAATAACGGCGCGTTGGTGATCTGCGTTGTTTTTCGCGTAAAACCGGAGCGGAAGAAATAAATTCCGGAAACTCCACTTACATCGGGCGCCTTTCCCGCGGGAGAAACACCATGAAATAAGAGGTGATTTACGTTTCCGCTCTCTCTTCCTCTTTCTCTCCGGCCCTACCGCCATAAAAAGTCGGAGTGCGCGTTGAAACACGACGCTAAGGGCGAATTGCGAACGAACAACGGGAAAAAGAAAAAGGATAAATCTAAAGGGAAATAACATTGTTGCAATAATCATGACACTTTTCGCGATAATTAACCCTTACACGCCACCGAGGGTCCTTCAGTGTTTTCCTAGGCATTATATTAATTTTTAGACTTTATGCTACACCTCGGGGTAAAATTTCCCTTAAGTGCTTTAATTAATGTATTTTAAAAGTTTTAACTCTACGTGTGTGTGTGTGTGTGCTGTTTCAAATACAAATATATGTCGGTGTGTAATTATTCTCAATAAATATTAAAATTTAATAACTCCTGATTATTTGTAAGACAAAACAAAACACGTTAATTTAAGAGTAAATAATTACGTTTCGTTCTAAAAATAATCCACGCTGACAGGCGCAATTCAGCAAATACAAACAAACCGTCGCACCAGGTTATAACCTAGTATATGACCTCCCAGGTGCAAACGCCTGCGAGGACACGACGTCGTTGGCATATCGACCAAATGCCTTGCCCCGACCTCCATCCATTCCGGAGCGCGCTGTTAATTTATTTAAAATAATTTTGCGCCCGCCTGCGGCTTTTCTTTCTGTTTCTTGCTCGCGATATTTCCGAGAACGTTACGAGATAGATACTCCCTGCGGCTCGAAACACGCATTCGCCGCGCACTTCGAAAGATGAAGAAAGAGTCTTGAGCGAGTAAACGGCGGCTAACTTGTTACTTTTTTGCGTGATACTCTCGTGTGTATGCAAGTTGCGCTAAAGTTTTTGTTTTACTATCTCCGTGTACGACTTCGAAAGCCCTTTACGTTTATATTATTCATGACGTTTCGTCACATTGCGCCGAAGTTGCGCATACTTTTCCGTTCCGCGCGTTAAAAATTCCGAATTTAATATCGCACAGACGGAAAAAGTTAACTCGGTTCATTTTATGTAATGGAAATCGACTTTCTTCGAAGAAAAGCGAGCTATCTGTCATTTTGAATTTTATGAAACTTGTACAAATCGGAAAGCCATGTACATGGTTTATTTTAGGTAATGCGATATACGTATCTACTAGAGAGATCGATTTGTACAAGAAACTCGAGTTACCTTTTACTTGTGTAAGCGCACGAGTGAGAAAGTTACGTGATTTATTTTACATATATATGTATATATATATATATATATATATATATATATATATATATAAAACACGTGATATAAAAAGAGATGGAGAAGACGTCTGAGATTAAAAAATTCAGGAGAAGCAAACGAATGGAGATTTTTAATTACTCGAGTCGAGTGTGTTTCAATCGATCGAATTCGAGAATTATTATTTCTTCTCGGTTGCGTTTGTTTCTTGAATAATGTCTTGCACGTGTTTAGAGAAACTCGCCAATCACAGGCCGTAGTTGAGTAATAAAAAAGCGACGGTTCATTTTCTTGCGGCCGCCGCCATCGCGATAATTTTTCGCGGCGCGCGTGTATACGTGCGGAAAACCTTGAAAGGCCTCTCTCTCTCTCTCTCTCTCCCTGCACTTTGACTCGCCTCCTTTTTCCTCCTCGCCATCGTAAACGTCGACGGGGTCGGCCGTGTTATGCAATTAGATTCTCGTGGATAAGAGGTCAACCTGTTAGGAAAGCCGACCTCAGCTGCCGGCGTGGCTCGTGGTCATGTGTTCGCCTCCTGTGATGTTGCGCTACGTGCGCCGTGACAAACGAGCCCGTTAAATGACCTAATTAGCGCGTATATACACTCGCCCTCCCGTTCCCGGGTCCTTCGAATTCCCCGGTCGAATTCCTACCGCTTACCGATACTATAACCCGTAGGCGAAGGATTAGGCCTCGAAACGGGCGCTGCGCGAGAGTGCATTCGACTCTTGCTTTTGTTTATTTACAAATTGAATTACGCAGGAACTTCTCTTCAAAATTGAGATTTTAAATTTTCGAGAGAAATCGATTTCTTTTTCGAGCTATCAAAAATACAAATCGCGAAAAGAGATCACGTGTCAAAAAAATCGAGCTCTCAACATGCGCACATCATCGTCGAATTCGTCGCATCTTTGAAAGAGGAAGAAAGGAAGAAAGGAAGGGCTTGGCTTTTGAGGAGTGAGAAATAAAGTCTCGTAAGATAAATGCGCGGAAAAGGGGTGGCGGATCCAATTTCTCAAGGGGCATGTTTCGTTACTGCCGCGCAAGAAAAAAAAAATTGTCGGCGATAATAAATCGACGCTCGACTCGAAACTTTGATGTAAAATCAACAAGAAAGTTTTGTTTTTTTTTTTTTTTTTTTTTTTTTTTTTTTTTAACAATAAACTCTTTAGAGTTCGCGACTAAATTTTCTTCGCAAAGTTCGCCGGAAATAACGACGATACAATTTAGAGAACTCGATTTAAAACATTCCGTTAAAGCGTGTAATACGATCAAGAATATATTTTACAGCCGTGCTTTGCGAGAGAAAGAGAGAAAAGGGAAGGTTTGAAAAATTCAGTGCTTGCAAAAATAGCTGCATGTTTTTTGCTGCGTTTACGCAGCAACCTCCTACGAGAGGAACGTAAATATTCGCGATACTTGAAATACGATGTAATTTCCCAAATGTGGAGGAATCCTCTACGTGCATCGGTTGCAACAGAGATATAACGTCAGCCGCACGTCGCTTTCTATGGCGTTTCCGAATATTCAGAGAGCTAGCACGACAGGATATAAAGGTATCCGGTATGAAGGAAATGACAAGAGAGAGAGAAAGAGAGAGAGAGAGAGAGAGGGAGAGAGAGAGAGAGAGGGAGAGAAATGTTCGGAATTTTGGAACAGACGTTTGTAACTGCTATTCAAGTAATTTCAACAATAGTTACAGTTGCGAGATTTAATTTATTGTATTTGCTCAAACAAGAAGGTCAAACATCACTCAGTGTGTAATTTCTCATTTCATTGTAAAAATACAATAAAAATATTTTTAGCATGTATTAACTGATCGAGATTTGTTTTTATATTTTATCGTGTCATCTCGTCATTAATTTAATGCGGCATCTCTTTGTTACATGTAGTTTTATTTTTAAATTTCAAATTGTTTTGAATTTCAAATTTAATGTATTGATAAACTCGCTTCTCTCTTTCTCTCTCACGAGAAAGAAAATATAAAACATCTATTGTTTTAGAATATTTAAAAATCAATTTTTTCTCTTGTGTTGTATAAATAAATTGTCTCAATTGTTATAGACTTTTAATTTTTAACTACTTTTTACTTTTATATTACTTTTTGTTGACGTAACTATTAAAATCAATGAGAAATGAAGCGCATCTTTATAAAACACAATATATATTGGAAAATGTAAAATATTAAATTTATACTCTATATTACATGCATGAAACATATCCCGTCTGTATGAATCTTTCAAAGCGACTTTTCGATTTGATTCAAGTAACAAATTCCGAACGACAAGTGCGATATATGTAATCCCGCGAAAGAAATTGAAATCATGTAACGCATATGTTTCAACCCAAATTCATCGAGGATCCTAATTCGGCGTATTCCGAAAGGGCACGCGTGGAATTTTGATAGAATCTCAGCTGCGGCAGATATAACGGTAAAAGATTCTACGTAGCCTGCCACGATTCTATCCAGAATGGCAAGCAAAGAGGATTACACATCACATGTAAAAAGTATTCACAACCCAGTTTTCCTTTCCGCCGCGAGACTTTGCCGCGTGACACCCGTTATCACGTGCGATCACCCGCGATCACGTATCATATATGCGCAATTCAGCTGCTTTTCGTACGTAAATGATCGCCTTCGTGAAACATATTACATTTTGTTCTGTGAATTTGCGCGATGTTTTTAAATTTCTTTATTTGTTTTATTTATATTTTTTATATAATATATTTATATTTTAAATATAATATATTTTTAAATATAATACATTTTTAAATATAATATATTTTTAAATATAATATATTTTTAAATATAATATATAATATATTTTTATAGCGCACAAAAATAAGAAATATACGAGTATGTTACGTGTAATTGATAAAAGAATTTGGAAGAAGAATTTAGAGGAATAGAGCAACGAATTAGTTTGCGAGCAGTGTACTTGACAGATGCTGCCAATATATCTCGCGAGAAGACACGCGAATCTTGATAGAGATCTTCTCTATTCAACCCTTATCATCCCGCAGCATCGTTTGACGAATGTCGAACCGGAAGGAGGGGAAGTTCAAGCCCGACGCAAAGATATACGAGATCATTAGATCAATCTTTGGTAGAAGGGATTCGGAATGATTGCCTGAGGCTACCGCGATAAGAGGTCGCATCGAGAGAGCACACACGAGACAATTTGCTCTGTATCAACTGCAGAGTTGATTTTAATTAAAGCGTCCGCCGCGACCACTTCGATTAAATTAATATTTGGATGTCCAATGTCTGATATTGCGTGTATACGCTGGGAAACGGTTGGAACGTTTGATTCCGTTATCGAAACGTAAAATCGCAGAACGTTTCATATTATACAAATATCTATTAAATTGAAATATCGCTCTTATCTGTTAAATAAATAAAAATTATTCTTGTATTAATATATTAAAAAAATAACATTATTGGAGCGAGTAGAACGCGTCGGTGTCCGGTCAGACGTCGAAAACGAGAGATTGCTTTTGAAATGAAGTTTGGCTCATCAAAATAAATGAAAAGAATTATCAGTTTATTTATTAACAATTATTAGAAATATGAAAACGCACTTTTATATTAGTTCTTGTTCGTTCACATGACGTTGTAGATGTGGATCACGCGCAAATGCTACTCGCGGCGTTCGTTTGAACGCCGAGCACGAATCCCGGATAAATTTCCTTCATCCCGTGAGGAGACAGAGATGTTCATTTAGATAATTTACCGTGATAGAGAGTCAAGGACTTTCATAGAGACCCGAAAAGTCTTGAATTTACGGACTTTACGGTGTACCGCGGCCCGAGGCTCAACTGGGCTTCGTCTTCATTAATTATGGCCTTACAACGGCTTGTTTGGTTTTCTCTCGTGTTTTCTCTTCTCGCGCTCTCTTGTTATCCGAATGATGTCACACAAGATCGATAGCATGGGTTTACGATGCATACATCGAGTGAAAACAAAGCGAAGTTTTCATCTATTAAGGCTCTTCTAACAGCGAGATAATTTCGTTCCCGCCGTCTGACCAGACATCGACATTTTCTACTTATTTCCCGTTACCTCGCTTAATGACGCGCTACAATTAAATTTTCAAATGCGTCTGCGACTGCAGACTGTTCTTCTTTCGTTTTCTCATTTCTCTGCCCGCTAATGAGGCAATTATTTACTTACCTATTTAACGAATTACATCTCGCGCCTCGTTTGACCGAGGCTCGCGAGAAAAAAAAGCGCAACACACTTCCTACTCGCAAAACTAAAACTTCCGTTTCTAATCTTATTGTTTTTATTAGTTACATATCTTTTGAACTAGTGATAGTACATAAAACTTTTATTTTATACACAATTACATTGTATACACAATTATTTCTTTCCCTCTCTTTTTCAATTATGTAATTTCATTTTTCTACTTTTATTAATTAGATATAATTTTCGTGTTGTATATATTTGTGTTTTTTTTTTTTTAAGTTTTTATTTCATTATCACCTATTTCTCGTTAATGAACGTGTAAATTTCGCGCTGTCCACAGTTCATTTTCGAAATATGTGCTGAAAGGGAAGCTGATTAAAATGAGAAAGGCAGACGCTCGCGGACGCCCACGCGGGGAGCGTTTTCGTTCTCAAATCGCCCACACTCTCTCTCTCTCTCTCTCTCTCCGCCAAGTTATTGATTGCTATGAACTTTCAATAACAACCGGTCCAGTTGCGCCGTCCAAAAGGGACTTTCAAAGGATTACACGATTGACGAGCAAGAGCTCGAGAAGCATCGAATAGCATCATTCAACCCGGCTCCGTTCTTTTTTCTTCACGAAAATTCCGTTTCGGCTCCTCGCTTTTCGCGATTCCGCCTACATATGAAACAAATAAACGTCGTGCCGTACAGCGGGACTACATGTCTCATTTATTATGGCACAATTGACAATTAATCGCCGGTTTTCACAGAGACTGTAAAAACGATTTACGGAATTCCCGTGACGATTTACCCGATCGTATAGACTTCCGTTACGATCTTCACTTTCGCGTCGCGTCGGTGGGAAAAGCGCGCACATAAAATTTTTGTTTCCGACGTTTCCTGCTATTTACAGCACAACGTAACGAACACGCTCCGTTGCTTGCCGCGCGCAACCATTTCGTTCCTGGACGTTCCAATTTATATCTCCGGGATTACGCCGACTGCTAACGTTAAATTATTTGAGCGGGATACGAAGTCGCCAAGTCGACTAGCTGAACATAACTTTTCATGTGCTCTTTCTCGCAAAAAACGTATTCAAAGGGAAATAATTTAATTTCGCAATAATAGAAAAAAATTCTTATTACAGTGAAATGGTTTTTTTTTTTATAAACGGAGACGTTCCAGCCCGTCTTTTGTGGCAAATTGCACACGTATTTCACATCGTGTATAATATTTATTCACATGTAATAAAAGTTTTTGAAAAAACTTGAGGAAATTGCCAGCAATGTTTTTTTTTGACTCGCACGCGTTGATTTTTTTAATAAACGTAGACGTTGCGAATCTTCTTTTGGCAAATTGAACATATATTTCATCGTGTGTGTAATATCTATATAACAGGACACAGTTACTTTTTGGATCAAGAGCCTGAGAAAGTCGCCAGCAATGTTTTTTTCAGCATAATATATTCAGAACATTTGTTCTTTTGAAAATTATTCTTTCGAGAATTATTCTTAGGCGAATCTTATTAAGTTTTCGACAAAATAAAGAAATTGAATCTAGTTCTTCGAGGAATGCGTACCCGCGCCTCATATTTCTTCTGAGAATTCAATAAATGTATGATTTCTATATTATGCTAACGTTCGCGCATGAATCGCAGCCCGAGTAACTCGAAATGGAAACGTTTGATAAAATGATCGTTTCCATGCGAGCTCGCATTTCGTACGAATATAAGCGCACGATATAAGCCGCACGGCGGAATATATAGAAGTAGTTAGAATACATGATAAACGATGGAGAGAGGCCGCTGTGTGTTAAGATTCGTAATTCGAGCGCGTGCGAAGAGGCGGATTTAGCCACGCCGCGCGCGTGGGCGAGTCTCTAGGTATTGAAAATCAATTCGCGTATCGGGTGATACATCGGGTTGAGTGTGTGTAACGAGATACTTGAATTATGCGGCCGGTGCATATATATCCTCTCGCCCATGCGACACAATGATCGCGTATCCGTGACGTGTGTACAGCAAATTTCAATTTCGCGTTCAAAGCCGCGAAAATCACCGGTCTAATCTCGTCGTTGACGCACGCGCGACAAACGGGCCCGGAACGTGAAATCGGATTTCGATTTTCCGCGACCGATCAATCGGGCGGCTTTAAAATCGCGGGGCTAAGAAGCGTATTACAC
Source organism: Pseudomyrmex cubaensis (assembly GCA_014825685.1). Classification (NCBI taxonomy): domain Eukaryota; kingdom Metazoa; phylum Arthropoda; class Insecta; order Hymenoptera; family Formicidae; genus Pseudomyrmex; species Pseudomyrmex cubaensis. The sequence continues at coordinate 194,905 of QVOA01019502.1, read as the reverse complement.
AATCCGAAACCATTTATATGTCGCTGAAATCTTCTTATTGCGCTCTCGAAATGGCACGATAAATAAATCGAATATCGATCTTTTCAGGGGGAAAAAAAATCGTACTTGCGTCGAAAGACCGGACTTTTCATCGGGATGCGAAACGTTCCAGGCATGTTAACTAGAATCAGTTCGGGGATGATGAGAGATATCAGAGCGCGCGCATGGCCTGTCGAAGCTCGTGAACAAGAACTCTTGGAAATTGATTCCGGACCAACAAGTGCGATCATTGAGAGAGGACTGTCGATAATCCGAGCGTCGAATTGAATAAACACGCGCGAGACAATATAAGCAGCGCGTAAAATCCACGAGTGGTAATTTTAACGATTAGTTTGTACATTTGAATGAACTTTCGATTGCAGAAAAATTGTCACAATGTGTTTTACAGTTCAACAAAACAATTAGCTCAAGAGATACATTTTTTTTCTATCTACGTTTGTTTTTCAGCACAAGAATACTTTAAAATCTCGAAGTTTTCGCAAAGATCAAATCAGATTGTTTAGAAATAATTTATACGTTCGAGATAAATCGTGAGAAATTACTGTATTTACACCTTGAGAGTAAAATCGATCTCTCTCGAGAGAATACGTTTATTTTAGCTTGCGCTACATCTCGGAAGAAATCGTCCTGTTTGACGATTCAAGAGCTCAACGGCTCTTCGGTAAGTCCATTTTTCACCGCGGCATCACCGAGTACTCTTCAGTCGTGTAAACGGTGTTGCAGAGTGAAAAATTAGAATCGTGGGAGAAGTCGAAATGCAGCTTTTCTCCGGCATTCTCGGCTAACGCGACATATATCCGCGAAATAAATATGCGTGTCAGTGACGATGACAAATGCATTCTCGCAACGCAAGAAGAAATTACCTTTAAACAAACGCCAAGTCAATTTTCCGACCTCACTGACGGACAAAATTCTTCACGTTAAATACGAACGAAGTCTTTTCTCTTATATCGCGCCAACTTATTTCGAACGTTTATGACGTTATAACTTTTTATTTTCCAAAACGCTGAGGGAACATATACGCAATAATTGAAATTCTATCTTTTACGTAACAATTTTAATTTTGCTTTCGGATTAAAAAATCATGCAATATGTCGACTGTTTTCATTTTTTAGTGGAACTTGACATAAAACTAAAACTCACAGTCGTCACACAATTTTGGAAGTACACTGAGCTAAGGAAAAATATATATCTCGTGCTATCTCGTTCAACACTCTCGCGCGAGAGCATCAAAAGTTAGCGACAAAAAAAAACTCGCGATTCACGAGGTCAGTGCACGATTTCACGCGGAAATCACCGTCGCCGAGCGGCGATGAATTGAAGTTCCAGCTCGTGCAAAAGTGTGCACGTGTTATCGAAACCAGAAATGAACTCGCATTGGTACTCGTTTTTACGTTTGTGCGTTTGTTCGGTGCGCGCCGGGTGGAAAACGCGAGCGTATAAAGAAAGAGAGATAAGCAAAGCCGGGCGACAAAAAAAAAAGCGCCATTAAAAGCCGCGGACAAACGGGCGGATCCTCGACGACGACGGCCATAAGCTTTTATAAAGCTCGACTTCTGATAAGTTCCCGCGCGGAAGTAATTATCATAGAGTTCGTAAAAACACTCCAGAACTTTCCTTCTCTCTCCGGGACGGCGAACATTACGACACGATAACGCGTTATCAGCAAACCAAAGTAATAATTTACAACCAAATATGCATATATAGAGGTTAAATATAATTTATCTTTATACACGTTTAAATCCTCAGAGGACCGGCGTTTTTTCTTGAAATCTCGTAGATTTGATTATACAAAACTTATATACCGTATATATCTTATAAATTTATGGTGCTGATTCAGAGCCGCTTTAGTGGTTCCCCTAAAGGTTAAATATAATTTACATACATTTACATTTTTTGCGTATTATAAATAATTGTGTTACTTATAAATATGCAAGAGTGACATATTGTTGTTTCGTAGATATAATTAGATATTTTATCAATTAGAATTCACCTTTTTACGCGTTTCCTTTGTCAGCGCAGTTTTTTTTTTTTTTTTTTTTTTAGAGGGAATGACTCTAACAAGTTTTAAAACACTCGGCTCTCGTATATCACAAACAAATCCGGAAATAAAACGGCGGCAAAACGCGGCGTTTAAATTAGAGAACCTTACATATCGCATTACACACAACCGACCCGGAGAGGGCTCAAAAACCCGACGTCGGTTAAGCGAGGAGTTAATTCGATTCGGTGAAAAATGCACGAGCTTCTCCAGCCGAGCAGAAAACAATTTCACGGCGCAATATGCATTATTATGCAAAGCGGCCGTGAAGTTAGCCTACGTAAATTACGCTTTTAAATCCTTTCACAATGAAAAACTTTTGGCGCGCGGAACAAATACCTTCCTACTCATTTTCGAGACTAGGAAGAAGGGATGAAGAAGAAAAGTGAAAAAAAAAGAAAGGGGGAATAAATTTCCTTTCGCTGTTGAGACTGAAGTTCTCTCGCTCTCAGCACGTTTCGCTCTGCCCGCGCAATTAACCTTTAAGAGCACCTCCCTGGCCCTGTTTTCGGAGCGTCAATTCCCTCTCCCTCCCTTTTCTTCGGTATCATTGTCCGCACGTCGGCGAAACATTCCGCTCCGGTAAAGTACAATTACGGCGAACGGCAGAGCTCGTGCTGCAGATTACGGGGACATCGTTACGCGCCGCCCCGTGATGGCGCGCGATTAACCTTCGTCTCGCCGGCTGATTTTATCGTCGGTCGTAAGCAATATGTCCGGTCGCCCCTTATATATCAGTCGAGGGTGGGTAACGTTCGCGGATCACGACAAAAGCGTCCTCGACGACGACGGATCCTTTCAGATTCCGACCGCGTTGTACAGCACACCGGCCAAACTCTCAGGAAATTACCAGGACGACGATATCGTCTGGCAATCTCGATCATTCGGTATGATGATTGATTAATGCGGGATTTGTATCTGGATTGGCGAAACGCTGGAACATGCAATATTACTCCATTTGTTATTCGACGAATTCGAGCAAATCCGACGAATTCGAGCAAAAAATCATTCAATTCTTAAGAAATTATGATTTAATTTTGTATCGGGGGTTTACCAGAGCGAGGATTTCCTGTGTTTGGAAAATGACGGGAAATAAGCGACAGAACAAATGACAGAACGAAAGATGGGATGATATTGCGTAGAAAACGATAAGATAATTTATAACAAACCAATTTGACATTTGTGAATCATCGAGTGAATAATTCTGATGTCTACCCACGATTTTTTTGTACTCGATTTTTCCGTAACGATTGTTACATGAACAACTCGATGGATCACTCGCGATGACGCGCGATAACGAAACGGACTGCTGGCCCGCTGACAAATGCTTAAGAGAACGGTTTAATGTTCGGCGCACATTCTCAGTCGACGCGATCGACAAATGCGCGAGTTTCTACCACAAACGGGATAAGAGCGTCGATCAACCCCGTGAGACAATACGGTGATCGTAAATTCTGGACATCCTATAGCACAACGTTTGTTGCAGACATTTATGTCACGTATTTCTTCGACTTTGAGCAATTTACGAGCGAACTTTGCTATTTATTCAGGAAGGTTACCGAATTTCGACTCGGGAATTAAGACAGCACCGATAATGAGAGTATCGATCTTTCGTTCTCGTAAAAGCGTTTTTCTCAAGAGAGTTCTCAAAAGAGAACGAATGACTTATTTTCTAAGATGGACTTACAAAATCGAATCTTCCTTCTTTTCATTCTCCCGCTCTGCTGTAGAATTTAATTTTAATGCATATATAAAAAAGAAAATTCAAGTAAAATGTTTTTTTTCGAAAACATAGAAAAACTTCTACATAACATAATTTATTCTACACTACATAAAAGTTTGCATATAAAAAAATTTTAAATATAATTTTTCTCGTGCATTTCTTAAAGTAATTTTTATGAAAGAACTTAATATTTTTGCGACATTTAATATTGATAATTTTTAGAATATTCTCTTTATAACTCTCCCGCTTGCCGAATGTACTTCGTTGACGATAAAAAGATTAAAAAAAAAAAAAAAGAAAGAAAACTACAAGTAGCCTTTTCTTACATCTTTGAAAGATCGGGACTTTACAAGGTTAGCTCGAAACCTTTCAGCTGAACTTTGAACGAATCTTTCAGCTCTCGAAGCTTTCTACAGCGAGGATGTAAGTGGAAGTAGGACAAAAATTCTGGTCCACATGAGGGATGAAAGGGTAGAAATGGCGAAGTCAAATCTGCGCTCTCGAAATTCGTATGTATCCCCGCCACTTTGACTAGTCGCGACTTTCACGCGTCACGTATTTAAGTTGTTTCCTATCAAACGCGCAAATTGACGGTGACTTCGCGTAATGCCGGAGACGAGCAAAGAATCTCGTAACGCGTTAAGTCTCTACCTTCTCTCGGCGTGGTGAAATGAAATTATGTATTTCTGATTTTGCGTCATTCAACACGTCTTCGTCGATCTGTATTCGCCAGCAATCCTCGCGTCTGAATCAGAGCGAAACAGTTGGGGAAGAGAGAGTTTCCACATTTAACGATTTATTCAACGTTGATGAAGATTGCGAATTTAAGCTGAAAGCACGTGATGACTTGAGACGCTTTTCGTTCTCAAGTGAAATTAAATCTCGAAATGTTGTAATTACATATCAACCAGATTGTAATAATTGAAAAAAATATACGAGCCGGTCTCTGTACGGCTATAACCGATTTTCCTTCCTTATTTACTTAGAGTTTCGGTATTTTATTTTTAAGATTGATAAGAAAATTTATTCTCTTCTCTTATTTACGATCGTTTGTGAGATATGTTTATTACGATCGTTTCCTGATGTTTGCCTATTCGTTTAAGGAACAAAATTCATACATACTTGCATACATCTTAAAAAGTTAACACGAAATAAATGTACAACATTTCTCGCGTAAGCCCGGAAGCGCAGACTTAACTCCTGAGTGTCAGGAAACTACTACTTTTAGTATTTTCCGTGTACGTGAAAAACTAGCGGATGTTTTTTCTTCTTCTCTATTTCACGGAATATTTTTTTTTTTTTTAGATCTTTTGTCTGTCTAAAGTCATGTAGCTCGCACGAAGTGGATACTCGTCTTGCGCTCTTTTGTGGGAGTTTATACATCGCTGTCCGGATGGGAATTGATCTTTTATTTTGGATTTGCGCGCGTGCGCAAATTTATTCTCTGAAAGAAAGAGAGAGAGAGAGAGAGAGAAACGCGTGCGCGGCAAAAGATGTGTAAATGTTGGGAAGAAAAGTGTGACGTCGAAATTGATATATTTATGGGCATCTTATCTCCCTCTCTCCTTTCGGAAAGTTTGTGCGGATCCTTTCCAATCAACGGCAAGAGAATCTCGGAATGGATCAAGTATTTGTAAGAAAAGAGTTAGGACCCACGCTTCGCGATAATGGAGAAGCTTTTACCTGATTTCTCCTCTCCCGCGAAAAGAGGGGAAAACTCGGATAATAAATACTTCCACGCGGACTCAATCTTGAAATAATCTTCGCGCGATACGACGGATACAAATGGTCAAAGCGCTTCGCGCGTTTAATCTTACGCCGGATGTTCGCGTTCGGATCGATGGAAACGTCAAAATTAATTTATATGTCAGTGGTGTAAAATAATGTTGCAGAGAGATCGGAAATCGATGATCTTAAAGTTGATAGTCCGAAAAAGTCTGGGAAATTAACGCGCGTCGAATTGTTAAAATCAAGATTTCTTTGTATTTGTGCGACCGTCAATTTCTCGCGAAATATTTTGATACTTATTAAAAATGATAATAATATAAATGAGGAAAAATTGTTAATAATGAAATATAAAACTGGGAAAAGAGATTTCGTTGTTTCTGAAAGTTTCGAAGAGAATAGAAATACGACAGTTCTTTACAAATTTACGTCACCACGTGAGCGACAGGAAGTGATAATTAACATTCAGGACTCTGAGCACAATATCTATGCGATACACAGTATCTCGGTAGCTGTAACATCGCATCGTTGTGTCGAAGACGCCGGCAATCGTCGGCGAACAATGCGATTACCGTTAAAGCGCAAATTAACAGAGCAATCATCGAGTAATAAGCCGGCAATCATAATCGCGCACATCGACGCGCGTAATACGAGAGAGAGCGCGCGGCTGTTTTCTCTCTTTGTCTCTCACTCCCTTTCGATTAACGTCTCTCTCTCCCTCTCTCTAACAGGGAATAATATTAATTGACCGCATGGCAATCACACACGTGCATTGTCATATCATTCCCTTTGTGATCCGTCAAGACTGATAAAGCGCTAAGCTAATTTCGCTGATTAGGCTATCGACAGTATCGACACGTGGTTAATTGCGCCAGTCTAATCGAGATTGTTCTCATTAAAATGGAGAGGCAGAGAAAGTCCACGTGCGCATCTTGCAGTTTACATTTCAATTGTCAGCTTTCAACAATTTTCTGCAGACCATTTTCTTTGCATGTTGTTAGAATAACATGTCGTCGAACGTTCGTCGAGCGAAAAAATACTTTCAGACTTCTTCCGAGACTTTTTCATCGCGTAATAATTTTTATGACTTATGCATGTAATAAGACTTTTACTTTTTCAAACAAGCGCCTGGGGGAAACCGCCAACAATGTTTTTTCGCTTCGCACGCGTCGTCGCGATGATGTTTTTTTAATAAACGGAAACGTGCGGACCTTCTTACGTGACAAATTGAACATATTTCATCATGTAATATCTATTGACATGTAATGAGACTTTTACTTTCCAGAACAGGTGTCTGGAGACGCCGCCAGCAATGTTTTTTTTGCGTCGTTGCGATAGTATTTTTTTGTAATTAACGGAGAGAAAGTCTCTCTCTCTCTCTTTCGAAGAATATTATTTTGTAAGTTATATCCAGTTTCTTTTTACTATGTAAGAAATTTTTCTTCAGTAACTTTTTTAGAAAAAAAATCCCTTGAAAAGCGCTTTTTTTATTAATATACAATCTCGCGTAATAAATGTGCATTTTTATAATATCCTCTTCTAAACTCCGGCGCTAAAAGGAGATTCTCTCGTTTTAACAGAGAAGAATTCTCTGAAGCGTATCTGACATTCTTAATAAGAATGTCAATTGTCTCTCTGAAGTTTCTTGGTAAACGAAGAATATAAATTCTCAGTCTTAGAGAGATGTTTCAGAAAACTGACAAAAAGAAAAACAAAATTATTCTTACTCATTAAGAATATCTGTTAAGAGAACTTGTAAAGTATACAGTAAAGTATCCTCTTACCTCGGAACCTATACACAGTTTTGTACTTCGTGCAAAATTCATTTTAAAGAGAATTATTTCGTCGCCGTTGACTTATTTCGTTCCAAAACCCGTCCGCTTTTTATTGTTTTATTCTCGTGATGGCGCGCGCAACTTTTATCAGAGGTTTCGCAAAAACTGACGCAAATTACCGGAAAATCGGCCACACGATAAAGCACGCTGGGCCGAGGGAATTTTCCACTCTGATGGAAAAATGCAATTCCCCGATATCTCTAATATCGTCACTTGGTTGACGTCGCAAATTGCTGAAACCAGCGCGGATCCGCACCGTGTGTTCATTCTGCGCGCATTTTTGCGAGACAAGCGATGATCGTCGCAGAGACGAGCGTACAACGTGTATATAGTACGCACCTACGTGCTGATTGAACGGTCGTTTGTTATCAGCCACATCGATATTCCGCGGACGACGCAATAAAATATTGTTTTTCCCGTGAATATGCATGCGCGACGACGTTTCTCTGTGCATGTGAGAATCGACGATTCGAAGGATTTTCCCGTATTTTTGTTTCGCGAGCGACGTTGAATAATCTATACGAAATTGTCTTAGAGACACGCAAAGCGGAAATATTTGTCGCGGCGAGCAGCGAAAGGGGAAACCAAAGGAAAAATCGAATATAAATATTTATCAAACAATAACTGAAAAACGCGTTTCAATTCCGGAAGAGAATCGAGAAGAATCCTGCGAGTAAAAATTCCATTAAGAGACTCTCGAGATCTATCTTTGTCATTTCGGATTGTGACGTCAGAAGCGAGAGAATTGCGAGGAGTGATACGTCTGATAACATGCCATGTTACATGGAGGTTTGACAGTATCAATAGCACACTAGACTGTGGGCGTATCACTCAGATATCTTGAGATATGAATAAAGAGAGAATCCTGGCGGAAAGAGAAGATGAAAGGATAAGTAGATGAAAATATAAAATATCCTTCGATTCGTATACGATGTAACTGTTTTCCGTTTATTTTTACTTGTTTTTTTTTTCGTTTTTTGTATTTAGTTCTCAGTATAATTTATCAATATACAATTTCTTTGATTTTTTATATATATTTATATTTCTAATATTTTATATACTTTATATACTACATTTTTAATTTCTCTCTTTCTTTACTTTCTATATGTATTTTATATTTTATATTTCTACGTTTAATAATTTAAAAGATTTGAAATGTGTTACGAAAACACTCAGTACATTCGTAACTAGATGAAAGGATGGTAGCAACGATTCGTCGAAGCAGTCGGACAAAACGTCGTGTAAAACATCGCGATACATATGTAAGTAGGTCCGCCTAATGAGAAGAAAGTAAATACACAAGTGAAAATTGAAGACCGGTGATCGTTTTTGCTATATATAGCGTTAGTTGATTTATGATAGAGGGAAACACTGGAGAGCGAGATTGGTACGAGCGTACATACAATATCGAAATGCATAGAATTCGAAACCGTGTACAATATAACGTACATACACGCGACGGATCGATCTACGACAGCAGTGTTTGAAGGCGTAAAAGCAATTTTTTCCCGTACACGGCTAACGAATTCATTTCATTTTTTCGCGCGTTTGATGTTTTTTTCCCTGGTTTTTTTTTTGTTTTTTATTAAATCTCGACCGAATGGCACATTACGACCTCCCGTTTGCTCTCGCGCTGACTCTCGACGTGTGAAAGCTAAAACTTTTCTTATTCGGACTCTAAATCGCAGCCGGTGCAATGGCGGCGCATCTGCTATTTCTTTTTTTTTTTTTTTTTCGCGCACATGTTCACAATAAGTAGCGTAATAGATCTATTCGCGAACTGTTGTTCGCACAGAGTTTGAAAATATATAAGCTCGTATATCACGCGCGGTAAAAAGATCTCAAAGTGTGCACACGAGCACTTTAACGACAGAATTAAACGCGACGATAAAATTGCAAGTTTTCATTAATAAAAAGCTTTTTTCTTGCGTTATTTTTCACAAGCAATTGACGTTCTGTAAAACTATATGGAATTTTTACGATAAATGAGAGAATATTTTAAAAAAAACAAAAATCTGTGAATATATGTATTTAAAATTTTTAACGAGTTGTTAATATTTACAATAAAATGACAAAAAATGTATATTGCGCCAAACGCAATATATATTTTTTAACGTCAATAACAGAGTTACTTTAGAAAAATTTTTTTTTTTATGCACATAAATTCAAAAAGAAACTTCATTTTTAAAGTGATATAGAAAATTCCTTTTTTCCTTCAATTTTTGCAATCGATGCTTTATAAAAATGCAGACCTCACGGAAAAATAGTTAATAATAAAACCAAAGTAATATACATCTCTGTGTAAAAAACATTGGCAAGTTTTTTTTTTTTTAATTCGAACAACGAAATAATGGATTTTACAAAAGCTCTTTTGCGCTTTCACCGTGCGAACAAAATTTTTCCGTGAATATGTTTCAATTTACTAGCCGTCCGCAGAACGGAGAAGTTTTCAAGAAAGCACAAGTATTTTCCACGTTTCTGCGTCTCGTCTCGAGCAAAGCACCGCGACTGACAAATACAAGTGCGAATTGTCGACGATTCCCAGGTTAAATCGCGCGATCGTTGACCCAATCGGTCGAAACGAAAGTTGCGGGAGAAAGGAAATAAACGACTATGTGTCACGTCGATGGATCTCGTATCTACAACACGTAGATCACCGAAGACGGCAGTAACCATTCGCACGATAGAAAACGACGCGACCTACTGACGAGATATGCTAATCTCGAAGGAAGAAAGTGACGCGCGCAAACACGACTTCTGTGTTAATTTGAATATTTACGTTTCACGTTCATTATCACATATATCCATTCTCATTTTTCTCAATGTCTATTAGTATATTTCTCCGTGTTAGTTTTCTCCGCGTACTTAATTGCCGAATAATTACTTCTTGATTTAATAATAATAATAATATTTTTATTAAAGAGAATAAAAAAAAAAGCAAAAACTATATAAGATGACACATCCGGCAATTATTATCGCGCGCGTATAGCTTAATGGCAGGTGAATGGGATTTTATATTGCGAATTTGCATACTAATTCCCTTGGCACATGCGGTTTTACTTATCTCTTTAAACCTGCCGATTATATTTTGCGCAGCTGTCAACGTTAATAATGACGAAGGTGAATGGGATTTTATATTTCTCACATTTGCATAGTAATATGCTCGCTGTTAGTTCTGGATTTTTTTTTTTTTATCCTTCTCCGCATCTGCTGCTTGTATTATATAATATCAGCAATATGTGTGTGTATATTTGTTTCTCTCTCTCTCTTTTTTTTTTAATGAAACTTGTAATAAAAATTATAGATCACGAAGAAAAGATAATGCGTTTTATAACGCGTTCGAAAAGAAAAAGTTGTGGCAATCTCGTAAAAATTTTGCAAAACAATGTTTCGTCCGCAATAAATTACTTCCAAAATCTAATCGCCGTACATTTTCCGTGGCTCTCTTTATAATATGTTAATGCGTCTCTTCCCACAAGGAGACCGTGCTCACGCTTGTGTTACACATTACGTCAAAGTGATATGTATGTAGATGGAAGAAGCACTCGCCGTTAGAACCCTTAATGCGATAACCTGTAAAAATATATGTCCCGCTAAGCTGACCGTAATGTATCAAGGGGACGTGATCTGCTTGCATTCACGGCTCATTTTCAGCACGTAGGATGTTTGTATTGTGTCAAGAATTTTGTGGTGAGAAAAGATTTCGCCGCGAGGAGAATAAAGCACTTGCTTGAATGTTTCTTATTTTATTTTGTGTATATATATATATATTTTTTTTTTATGCACTTATGTTTTTATAAGTAATATAATCTCATGCGTTTTTCTACGCTGGCTTCCGCGGAAGATGCAAAGGGCGCGAAGATTTATGTTCGGTGAAAAAACCCACCGCGTATAAATCCATATAATCCACTTCGTGAAAAATAAACGTTCTGAACACATACCTTAAGTGCTCCGAGTTAAATAGATCATCTTGATTACACTATTTTGTAAAAATTACCGCATTTTACGGGCGCGCTTTTATTTCGCATAAACGTACCAATTTTTCGGCCGAGCTGTATACTGTAACGCCGATTCAATTGAAACACGTGTAAAAGCGCAATTTCCGCAGCACGACCGACTAAACAAACGCGCTTTTATTGTAATTTCGCTGCATCGCATACTCGATGCACGCGACGAATTTTATTTAATTTTCTCCCTCTTTCAAATTTGTTTTTTTTTTCTTCTCTTTTGTTTTATAGAACAATAAAAATAATTTACCCTCTCGACGCTCGTGTCGTCTTTGCGAGACGAGAAAAAAAAATCGACTTGTTCTTCGCGTCTATCGATTGAACTTGCGTCGACTTGACGTCGAATAACGGCGAGACTTGAGCGGTTGTTAAAAGACGAGAAGTCTCTCGTGGCAGTCAGCCACGGTTGGCGAGAATCGGGACAATTAGTCGAGAATCGAGGCATGATCAAGTGGAAAATTGGAGCGGAAGAGGAGCGCGCGCCACTCTAATCAATTTTGATTTGTCGAAAAGTGTCTGAGTTCCATTCGGATTAAATCGGAATGTCGCTTTTGCGAGCGCGCGGTGCTCGTTTCTAAATTCATAAGCTCTAATTTTCATGAACGTGCAATTATTTCCACGAGCGAACTTTCCGAGCGAAGTTTCCTTAAGTTGTGGATCTGAAAGAGAAATGTAATACAGCTTGAACATTATATGTAATATAAAGCGCGCGCGCTTATTATATAGAAATTCAAAGTAGCTCCGCGCGCTATGTTGCATATTTAATGAATCGATAAAAACGTCGCTCCACTTTCGAGTACAGTGAGTTTCAACTCATGGCGGATCTCGGCGCGTTACATAAATTATTATGATTGCGCGAAACGCAAACGGTGATTGATTCGTGAGAAAGAGAAAGAGAGAGAGAGAACGTCGCGGCTCCGCTCGTGAAATATGACGAAATATCGCGGACACGCGATTGCAATTTATTTGTTTTCGGCTCATGCATTATGCATTTAACCGCGAAATCTGCATAAATATCGATTACCGCGCAACACACACACACACACACACGCACGCACGAAACAACCGAAATTAATAGCGACCGGCGAAGCGTCACCGCGGTATATGTTTGCGGTCGCATTCTGTGTCGGAATCGTCTCGCGACAACGAGACGTTTCTCTGAGAGAGACGTTTTATTCGCGAAAAAAAATACGAGCGCGCGAATCGAGAGGGTTGGATAAAATTCCCGCGATAAAACGCTCTTCGTATAATTACAAGCGAAATACACGGCGAATCTTGCACACACCCGCGGCCGACGTGCAGATTATTATCGTAGGCGCCTGCTACTTCCGTACGTCCGTTGCCGCCCGTAAAAAGCTGAACTGAAACGACTTTATGGCGGAGATAGTCGCGTTTACGCGAAGTCAGCTACACCCGCCGCAATGAGAAATAGCGCGCGGCCAGTGTCCGCGGCGAAGAATATTTAACAGCTGTAGGCGCCCTCCTTTTTTCCTGCGTAAAACGATAAAAAAAAAACGGCTCGTCTGTGCGACTCGCTTATTAGATTTATTGCAAATATAAAGAATAAAATATGTATTTTTTTTTATAGATAAAAGTATCTTCAATATTTTTTACGTAACTGAATTTAACAAAAAAAACAATAACTTAAGTACTGCTGGAGTTACACACCCTTACCTATTTATTCGCTACTATTCTCACGTAGTTTGCATGACAATAGTACGTATTTACATGTATGTATATATATATATATGTGTGTGATTTGTCATCATCCCTTTATACGTTTCCATCAAAAAGCGTCTAAAAGACATCTCTTTGACGTCTCGAGGCATTAGTCCTTTGGACGGTCTTAGCGGTGCCTTTTGCGCTGTGTCTGTACGTTACTCCTCTCTGCAAATGTATCGCATATGTTTCGACGTAGAAATGTGTCACGCATAAATCGTCGTATCGCTTTGATAAGCCCCGCTTTCTCACGCGGCCTTTCCTTCTTTGTCTTTTCGCAGAATAACCTGACAGACGGCGAAGAAGAAGATCTGCCTGAAGACGCTTTCTCGCTGCTGTCGGTGCTCCTAGTTGGTTCGCTAAACTTTCCATTTGATCGATCGCAAGTCGCCCTCTCGAAGACAGCCGCTCTCCCAAGAAATATTTCTTCTCTTTCTCTCTCTTTCTCTTTTTTCTTTCTCTCGGAAGCTCCGATCCGAGACTCGTCCAATCATAACGCACTATTTTCTGCTCCGTTCCTATAGTCTCCCTTGCGACACCCTCCTTGATCTTCTTCGAACCTCTCGAGCCCTTTTGCCGTTTAATATAACCGATAGAATCGAGTAAATTGCGATTGGACGCCAGTTCCGAAGGCGAGTGTTGTAATTTCTATCTTGTCGATAAGCGCGGCTCACACGAGCTGTCACGAACTGTCAAACGTTACTTGATACACTTGACATTACAAGGTTGAGCCAGAAAATATGGAGACACATTGTTAAAAGTTCTTTTTAATTTTGTTTTAAAGTTTTTTGTGCAAGTTTTTTTTTAACTTTAGTTTCAAGAACTGCATTAATTCATTTTTTTCTGATTAAAATATTCAAGAGACACGGGTGATTAATTATCATGTAAATTATTTATCATGTAAATTATTTACTCGGGAAATATCAAAGATTTCTATGTTGATGTTGATCTTTCTCTTCACGGCTTATAAAGTCAAGTGAAACGAAACGAAAATCTTGCCGGGAAAAGTTGCAGCGCATGCAAAAAACAGCCCTCTTCGAAATTTCGAGCAATAGCAGCAGAATTTTTCTTAACGTCGAAAGCTTTACGTGAATTACTACACGGGGTGCTCATGTTATCGAGAGAATATGAAGGTTCACGAAAATAAAGCTTTGCGAAGCAAATCATATACTCTGCTGAATCCAGCCCTTTAAAGGGGATATGCGCTTAGGAATCAGAACAGTTCTTCGCCTGCGACTCTCTCTTCGGTTTTTTTTTTAAATTTCTGTTTGAATTTACGAAACGATTCTTTATACTTCTGCAACGGCCGTATTTAACAATTTGGTTTTGTTTTTTTCATAAAAAAAATATTCAATTCTCGAAACTAAAAGTTACAAGAAATTATGACGTTCGAAGTTTCCCCGACGTCAAAATGGTAAAAACCTCGCACTATTCACGATACAATTTTGAAGTCACGTGTCGGTTTTATATCATTCGCATCTTAATGTCTTTTTCATCGATTGAAAATTCTATTTTATATGCCAAAGTAGCCAGTGCGTAAAAGAAGAAATTAAAAAATTCTTTTGAATCTTAAAAATTAATTTAAACAGTGAAAGGTTTTTTATATATCGGAGTTTCCGAAATTTTCTAAAAAAAAAAACAAATGAGTATCGCAAAATCTATTTTAATTACGAAATTTCTCAGATTTCTATATCAGCGCGACAGCGTTCGGTCAATATGTTTTCACGCCCATCATCATGACATATAGCGGGATTTTCGTGAATTCGTCTTACGATTCGGTTTGGTGAATAATTCGGGCAACGAGTCATATTTCATCGACGATCGATGACACACGTGCGATTTTCCGAAGGCACGCGCTTCTTCGAGGAGGGCGACGTAAATTTGTTGAATAGCGGCGAGCGTTCTGGCGGCGATTCTCACCAATCGTCTCGTGACGATACATTCCGCAGGATTCCTCCTCTTGATCCTGATATTCTTCTCGGTCGCGGGCAACGTCCTAGTCTGCGTGGCAATCTACACTGATCGCGGGCTGCGGAGGATCGGCAACCTCTTCCTGGCCTCGCTCGCCGTCGCCGATCTCTTCGTCGGTGCGCTGGTGATGACCTTCGCTGGGATCAACGATCTCCTCGGTTATTGGATCTTCGGAATGTGGTTCTGCGACATCTGGATCGCCTTCGATGTTATGTGCAGCACTGCCTCCATTCTGAATCTATGTGCCATATCGCTCGATCGTTACATCCACATCAAGGATCCTCTCAGGTGAGGCCGAAGCGATTATGTAATAATAATTGCGAGCAACGCGCAAATTGCAAAAGCAACGGTCGTTTTTTCGTTATATTTAAAAGATACTTTTTTTTTTAAATAATTGTCCACTCTTTGATAAGTGTATTTGTTCCGGAATATTTTCTAAACTTTTTTCTCAAAGCAACATATCCGTAACTCTTTGTTTGAAAAAGAAATGTATTTTTTCTCTTTTATTAGTACGTGATTTTTCTCACAAGTACACGAAGGATAATCTCAAACATTGTTTTCAACTTCAGATACGGTCGTTGGGTGACCAGAAGAGTCGCCATTGGCGGTATCGCCGTTGTGTGGTTGCTGGCAGGACTCATATCCTTCGTACCGATCAGTCTAGATCTTCACAAGAATGAAGATCAACCCAAGTTCTCTAACGAAGTGGAAGTACGTAAATAGTTTCAGAATCAATTGTACTATAAATATCAACTTTCTTCGATATATCGAGTGGCCTACTTAAATATTAAAAAACTTGAATAAAATACCTCTCGTCGTCTCAATTTTCGGGAGCAAACACTATCGGTTTTAATTATCGGATAATCCTCGGGCCGCGTTCTCTCTCTCGAAATTTATGAAATATGCATTCTGTCCACTTTCAATAGTTAAAAGAGTACGTATATAATATTAAAAAAAAAAAAAATCTGCAATTATAAATATTAACTTCGACGATGTCCCGATTGAAATTAAATTCACAGTGAGCACTTTCATGCAGCGCGAAGATACGTGAATTGCCGCGGGATTGCGCTTTTGTGACGAGGGATTAAAAATAAGTGACATTTCTCCCCTTTTTTTTTCACGTTTGTGGCAACTTGCGCGCGGTCGTCGCGCAGTCCGCTAACCGCACGTCTTTTACCCTTACAGAAGCACCCTACGTGTGCCCTAGACATTACACCCACCTATGCGGTGGTGTCTTCTTGCATATCTTTCTACGTGCCCTGCATCGTGATGCTGGGTATTTATTGCAGGTAAGTCTCGCGTACAGTCAACACGTACACAGCCACATACACTCTTGGGTTGGCCATTAATTTTAACTTTTTACTTCCGCAACTCGCTCGCGTAATCGTTCGCCGTAATCTTCATGAGTGATGCAGCCCGCACGCTACATTCTATGAAGCACGGGCTTGAGAGAACCGAACAATGCGAACTATCGCGCAAGCATCTCCGTCGGAAATCCATAGTAAATGAAAGATAAATCGAGTATACACGTACGTGTGTAATATAAATAATCTCTAGCGATACAGTCGGAAAAGAATTAAATAAATTTCCAATAGAGATGCTCTTCATTAATTTCATCGTCTCTTATAGAACGTCTCAGAGAACGTGTCCAATAATTAACCGGTTAATAATTGAATAAAAAAAGATACAATAAAATATACAATTTTTTTAAATACTTGTTCATTGTGAGAAGTGTTTTCTTCACAGGCTCTATTGCTACGCGCAAAAGCACGTAAAGAGTATTCGAGCGGTGACGAAGCTGCCAGAGACCTCGATGGCCAAGAGTTTTCGCTCAAAGAGCAGTCGCTGCAAGCCGCCGAAGCCGCAGACGAAGACGAAGCCAACCAGTCCTTACCACGTGTCCGACCACAAAGCCGCGATCACCGTCGGTGTAATCATGGGCGTGTTCCTGATATGCTGGGTCCCGTTTTTCTGCGTCAACATTGTCGCAGCCTACTGCAAGACCTGCATATCTCTCCGAGCGTTCCAGGTGGGCGCGATTCTTCCCCATTTTATTTCACCAGTAATTTCTTTCTTTTTTTGTAAAAACGGCATTACTATAACATGTCTCTCACATAGCTCTTATCGGTACGATTTATTTCCTAGGGATTTCTTCGGATTCTCTCTCTTTTCTGTTATTTGTAAAATTTATCTTTTTTGCAACCAACATTTTGAACAATGTTGTTCCTCTTGTCGAGGCAGGTTCTCACGTGGCTCGGCTATAGTAATTCGGCCTTCAACCCGATAATCTACAGCATCTTCAACACTGAGTTCCGGGAGGCGTTCAAGAGAATCCTCACGAAGGGTGCGCGCGCCCGCGGCAACCAGCCATCGACCAGCGAAGTCGGCGAGTTCCGGTCCGTGGTGGTACAAAAGCGCAACGGCTCCATGGTTGAGTGCAATATCAGTCCGAGATCGAGCGCGGACAGCTGCCAGGTCGGCGTGATGGCTCAACGACACCGTGACACCATCGTCAGCGCCATATAAAAAAAAAACAAAAAAACCATCAAAGAGCGTCTTCTTCAACTCTCCGTCATCTTTAAAGACGACTTCCTTTCCTGGATCTCACTCGCCGCTTGCCGCCCGAGTCGTCGCGGTTTTTCATTGTTTCTTTTTTTTTATTATTGTATTTTCTCGTCAATCCTGTCGCGAGGACTTTTGCGATCCAAAACGAGATTTCGAGACGTCAGCATCCGCGTCTGGCGGAAAGAAACGTTGCAAATTTAAACAGACGCTCGAGTAATGATCAAGATGTTGTTTTAACATTTGGACTTGCAGAGTCTTTGTGCGCTTGATTTATTTCAAAGATTGTCGTAACGCATTCGACGAATGCACAGTTGTTTCACATGCGAATTCGCATCGATGTACATAAAATCTACATACGGCATTGCTTGTACCAACACACGAGACGTTTACTCTCCCGCGTGCGGAAGTTTATTGGCGCTGTATATTTGCATGTACGAAAGGATTTTAATTAGACGCACAGGAGAGCGACCGTCTTCTGCTCGCGCGGAGGAAACTCATTCCGATTGCGGTTTAAACGGCGACATTGTGTCTCGCTACATTAGCCACTCGTGTAATATAAATGTAAACTGGGGACGCTGATAATACTCAATCATCTTGCTGAATCTCTCCTCCATCAAAATGTAGCGCGCGGTAGTTGTTAAGTGATGGCTGCTATTGTCGATTAATGTTCTAGATAACAAAATTCATCATTTGATGACATTTCGGTTGAGCCGATTATTGCGTGTCTCATTGACGTCGGATTTTTAGAAGAATAAATGAAGGAGCAATATATACATATACACACATTATATCGAGACACATTTGCAGAATATTATACAAAATCTATTTTGGTATTTCGTGTCTCTTCTTCTATATTCTATACGATCATCCGTATATTATACGATAACTTGAAATATAATCTTATATAAAGTAATTTTGTGACGAGAACAATTACGCGAACAGTAGCGCGAGTTTTCGTTGTCATACGCATTATATTATTCGTTTTTTTTTTTGTTTTTTAATTGCAAAAGAGGCTGTGTTGTTCGATCGAGTATAGAGCGCGAAAATTCGCGAGAACATTTTTATCCATTATAATTAAGACAATCACCCGAATTACTTCGAAGCATATCCAGAAAACATAGTACCTGCTTTCTCTCTTGATTTATATACATATATATTTATTTATTAATGTAAAATACGATATATATATGTATGTAAGACGTGTGTACTTATTTTTTAATATTACAAATTAGACAAATATTTAAATTTGATATTGAAATATTTTCGTTTTAATATTGAATTTATAATAGTTTTGTAAGATATTTATTTATTTCGTTTTGAAAGCGACGACGCAGGCAGATAGAGAGTTGGGGATTTGTCGATTAATAGAAGAATCCGAACGTAGCGCTTTAGGATAAAACTAATCTTGTCAAGCAATCGTAAACTCTCTAATGGAGCAATGTCCGATAGTCGATCTACGATGTTAACAAGCTGGGTGTTACTCGAAAATAACTCGATATGTTTCCGAATAGTAACGTCTGTCCGAAACGTCATGAAGCAGGAAAAAAAACATACACACACACATACACACACACAAAGGTTATTTAATAGCAATAGGTCCAGCGCAGCGGCGCCGCAAACTACAGAATTCATTTTCCATCGTGTAAATATAGCCATTTAATTATTTTTCTATTTGACGGGGCGCGGGGGAGATATCACAGGTGTGGCACTCGCGATCGCAGATGAAACTCTCGCGAATTATCGTTGTCGGGCACCCGTTGAATCTCAACTCAATTATGCATCACATATCCGAGCGAAGGGAAGTGATCACGAACCGATCTGGCGTTCGCGAGGAGATCCGTCGAGCTTCCTTCGTACATCTATATCTACGATACAAAGTGCATTGTCATCCGGTGTGAGGGGAGAACTCGGAGCAAGACTACTGGCGCACGTGTGAGTGGCATACGTCATTGCTGTACAGATTTTAAAATATCAGGAACGATTGTTGGGACTCACTCCGGCCGGCATGACGTCTGCGCAATGTTGATGTATACTACTGATATATTTGAATGGACCGTTCTCTGTAAATATACTAGACTAAGACTTCGACAAGAGTAATCAATTTGTGACTTTTCACGATCCTCTCCCATTCCCTCGAGATACGACAAAAAATAAAAAAAGCGAAAACGCTTCGTTTTTTTTTTCGTCGATCGATTATATGATCAAGAAACGAACAATGCGAATAACATTCTCCTGCGTGGATGGACCAAACGTTTTTACTAACTCTTTATTCTCTTAAACAGTATTACATTGTTATGTTCAATATTCCTTTCTTTTGCGCTGGCGCTATTGAAGAATTCCGGCGCGGTGTCCGCCCACGTGCGATTTTCTTTCGGGATATTCAGAAAATCGAGCAGACCGCTACTCAGTCTCGGCATAATCGGATACAAGATTAGAGCGGCTATTCTGCTGCTTTCCAGAGCGAGAGAGATCACAGCCTTGAGCTCTCTCGCTGAATCCGCGTCGTCCACTCGCTTTCTTAATTGCCAGGGCTCGTGATACGACACCATTTTATTCGCGCAAAAAAGCATATTCATGACCGCGTCGACCACATGGTGCAAATTGTATTCCTCGTAGCTCTCGCGCGTTTTTCTGCCCACAGACTCCAGAGCTTCCCTGGTCTGGTCAGCCGCTTGAGACCGTAACACGTTCCAATATTTCGCCGGATCGGGAAACTCTCTAGACGGATTTACCGCTTTGCCCACGCAGCGATTCACCAAATTGCCCAAAGTGCCCGCCAGTTCGGAATTCAGTACGTTGATAATTTTTGTCGCGCTATAATCTAGGACGCAAAATCGCTTGTATGGAGAAATACAATATTAAATAAAAATACGTGAATCTTACTTGCGTCATTCTGAGGCACCGCTTCTCTGAGAATGAAGTATCGCAATCCTTCTTCTGAATAAGTATTCGCAGCTTCGAACGGCGATATTACGTTCCCTTTCGATTTCGACATCTTCTGGTGATTGACTGTCCAGTGAGCGTGACACAGTAACGTCTTTGGGGGTTCGAGACCCGCTGCTATCAAGAACGCTGGCCAATAGACACCGTGAAACTTCAGAATGTCTTTTCCAATTACCTGCAGCAATATGTTTTAACACACAGTCAGTGTTTTGGTATCAGCTGAAGATGCATCCACTTGTTGCATCACGATGCATACTTGAACAGCAGGTGGCCAAAACTCCTTGAACGATTCATTCGGATACCCCAAGGCTGTTAAATAGTTCACCAAAGCATCCAGCCACACGTATATCGAGTGTGATTCGTCACTCGGGGAAGGTATAGCCCATGGCATTTTACTTTTCATTCTAGTAATGCTCAGATCTCGCAGACACGTGCCCTCCTCCACCCACTCGGACAATACTTTGTGATATATCGCTGGTCGAACTGTTTCTTCTGCGAAAGACCCGAAACTTTTATGAGCGCGACAATCGTTACACGACAAAGATCGAATTAAATTGAAATTTAGGACATTCATACCATTCTTGAGCCAGTATTTGAGATCGTCTTGAAACGCACTGAGTCGAAACTTGTAATTCTCCTCCTCCGTCCATTCCACCGTGTTTCCCGACTCGGCGGAGACTTTAATCACTTTACCGGTTGCATCTTTTTGCTCCACTATCTCCGTATCGGACAGGAACGCCTCGTCCGACACGCAATACCATCCCGAATACTTTCCCAAATAGATGTGTCCTCTTTCCTCAAGACGTTTCTGAAATTGTCCCAATGTGAGCTGGAACATCGCAGATGCGCGCACACAGAGCTGATATGTTTAATGACAAAGTTGGTTTAAGAACCCAAAAGTAATGCACTGCGTCACAGTGTTGCTCTTCTGTGGTTCTTATGAAACGCGAGTAATCCACTTCAAACCTATCGCACATGTCCCTGAATTGCTTCGAGACTTTCGTGCAGTATTCGATGTTCGGTGTACTCGCCGCGGCCGCGGCGGCTCTGATCTTGTTGCCGTGCTCGTCGGTGCCAGTAACTAGAAATATTTTGTGGCCCAGCATAGCGTTATATCGAGCAATGCAATCAGCCAGAACTGCGCTGTAGAGATGTCCGATGTGAGGACCTAGTAGCATATAAAATATGCAAATAGTTTTACACAACTTTCCCACGTTACGTAATTAATTGAAGCAAATTACGAGATACTTTAAAAAATATTGCATACCAGCATTCACATAAAAAATAGGTGTAGTGATGTATTTATTTGTTTGAGACAAATTTTTCACGTAATGCCTCTTCACCATCTGATTCCATGACGTTCGTGTGTTTTTGAACAAGGGAAATGTCGCCGATTTCGAGAACTGGCATTTTGAAGTTAAATGTTTAACTGAAATTTAAATTAATAAATTATTTTTATTATACACACAAATAATTTTAAATTTTGTCGAGTAAGTGTGTACAAGAAAAACAACACACGATGTAAACACATTTTATACAATGTAAAAATTGCTTTTTACTCTTGATATTCAAAATAAACAAGAGACAAATATAAAAAAATATATGATTAACACAATTTTAGGACTGTTAGATGTAAAATGTAAAATCATTGTGTTGAAGCATATGAAAACATCGTTTACCAATTTATGGAAAATAACATACAAAGCTTGTAGTCTCAAAATATTTATTTTACAACAGTTTTCTATACATATATATTAAATAACATCTAGCAAATTTATATTCTTTATTTTTTCATTTCAATGCCACACTATTCCAGAGATATTGTTTCTAATTGAGTTATGAGATCCATGTGCTTAAATTCGTTAGGCTTGTGAGTAAAGGTTTCAAGCAGATTCAGTCTCTGTTCATTGTCGTTACAGTAATACAATTGCAACTCATTAGCTAGGCACTGCGCCTCTTGTACTTGTAACAATTTTGTGTCGAATTCTCCGCGCATCAGTACAAGACCTTTGTCATCCTTCAGTTCGGTGTAATGTATCATTGTTAGACATTCGGGTGCATTTTCCTTGTGTGTCTGATACCACAAGAGCGGAGTCATGTGCACTTCTGAGCCATAGAACTGACACATTATAAATTCATAGCCGTGTTCTCTTGGTAATGGTAAAAGAAACGTGGAGTATTGCCTGCCGCGTGCAAACATCTTGTCGTACTGCTCAGACGTCATGGTTCCGCAAATGCAGTCCTTCTGCATGTGATACTCTTTCCAGATTTCTACAATTTCTTCTCTCGACTTATCTCTTATCATGTCAACTTTCATTATGCTATTTAATTGCACCTCTCTCGTTTGAGTGCCAGGCTCCAAAACTGGCTTGGCCGCAGTTTCGTGGAACTTAGCCGCTTTCTCGCGTTTCTCTTCAACAATAATGTTCAAACGTCCATCACAACAATCCCTTTAAACCTAACATTCTTATCACTGAGATAATTTGCAAAGTTTATAAAATAATCGTTGTAAAACCTTTGTATTGTTTAAACAAACGCGGGACAGACATAAATATGAAAAAAAAGAAGAAGATTATATGTACCGTTACAGACGAAGATTATATGTACCTTTTGTCTCATAAGTTTTATCCTGTTGCTCGACGCGTTGCAGAAATTCCTCTGGACTGGTCTGCTGCAGCTTTGCGATTTTCTCCGCGTACTTGTCGTAATACGGATTTTTTTGCAGGTTCTCCAGGACCTTTTCGAGTCTCACCCGGCTCGTCATGATGCATCTCTTATCCTTTGCAGTTATCCGGATGTCTCTCAAGTGTTTATATAAATTTACACGTGCCGCATTTCGTAGAAGAACGTTTGCCATTGGAGAAATCTACTGCAATAATAATGACACAAGGGATAGCCCTCGCAACAAAGTTTGAGGGTGCGATCACACGCAGTCCGAGAAAACGGAACAGAAGAAAAATATGATGAAAAATCAACCAATTACGAACAAGCGATTTTATTTCGATCTTTGGGCTGCGTTAATGTCAAAAATCGCTTGTCTATTTGTGATTGGATGATCTCCCACTTTTCCCGCTCGAAAACGCTGTCATGTAAACGGCCCATATGTATATTCTTTTACGACCCTCGCGCCCTCGCAGACTTTGCCTCGTGTATTTTGCCGCCATCTTCTAATTTCTTTTTCGCCTTGAGGTTAAGTAAGTAAAGTGTTGATTTACAGTAGTAGAGTAAAAATCAGTTTATTGCGT
This sequence comes from Pseudomyrmex cubaensis, assembly GCA_014825685.1. Taxonomy (NCBI): domain Eukaryota; kingdom Metazoa; phylum Arthropoda; class Insecta; order Hymenoptera; family Formicidae; genus Pseudomyrmex; species Pseudomyrmex cubaensis. The sequence goes on along the minus strand of QVOA01019502.1, from coordinate 171,092 downwards.
TTGAATCGTTATATATTTTATAGAAAAAATATAAAATATAATCCTTAAAGTGCGATTAATAACAGTGCGTATTTATTTCTAACTTTCAGCTGATACATTTTAAACATGTCGGACGTAGAAAAGTAAGTATCGAACTCCTTATTGTGCATCACATGTATACACTCACGCATATGATTTTGATAAATTACAAAAATCATGAATAAATATAATTACGAGTTTATAACAAATGTTTATGTTAATAAAACTAATGATTTTTACGTTGAGAAAACTAACAATACAAATGAATTAACTTTATTTTTCTATTACTTTCTTCATATGTAAAGGTTACATCTTATCTTTCTGCTTTGATTTATGCGAAGTTCTGTCATTTATATTTTTTGTTAACGTACACTTAGTCGTACAAACTCATGATCACTATGTCTCATAAAATTGTTTTGATGTAGTGACGATGTGTCACCAGCAGTGGCGGCTAGTGGCAGTATGGACGTTAACACGGCGTTGCAAGAAGTGTTAAAAAACTCTCTTATTCACGATGGTGTTGTACATGGTCTTCATGAAGCTGCCAAAGCATTAGACAAGTAAGATATAAGGAAATATAAAACTCAGTTAAAATAAATTTTAATTATTTCAATTATTATTTGTTAAAAAGAACTTCAAGTTAGAGTCAAAAAGTTTTCAGTTTATTTGTATTGAATAATGAATTATTTTGAAGTATATGATAAGTGTATTTCTATAAGTATGTATTTCTTATATTGCAGAAGACAGGCTATGCTTTGCATCTTGGCAGACAATTGTGATGAACCAATGTACAAAAAGTTAGTACAAGCATTATGCAATGAACATCAAATTCCCTTGATAAAAGTGGATAACAATAAAAAATTAGGCGAATGGGCTGGACTGTGTAAAATTGACAGCGCGGGCAAAGCACGTAAAGTCGTTGGTTGTTCCTGTGTTGTCATAAAAGTAAGATACATGTGAAATTGGAAGATGTACAAGATGTTTTTGTATGTATGTATCATGTATAAATATTTTATTTTTACTTTCACAGGACTTTGGTGAAGACACACCAGCCAAAGATGTTCTTTTGGAATATTTGAAACAAAATGCCGTACATTAAACAATTTTTAATAAATTTACACACAACATATACATTATTTGTTTCCCTTCTGTAATATATAAGAGAGATTGTCTTTTTCTTTTGCTCTCACACTGATGTGAGCAAAATATCGAGAGTTATAGCGGAACGTTCTTATCGGTGAAACCTTATTCCGAGTTTCATATATCAGAGGAACCGACAAAGGGTTGCGCTACTGTGCATTGCGTAAGCATATATTCAATCGCAATGTCAGTAGCGGTATTTATCAGTAAAGTCAAGTATTTATCAGTGAAATTATCATTCACGTTTGATGAATGACGTTTGTGCAACAAAATATGGACGATTGCCGAGCATAAGAAAAAAGAACAATTTAAACAATAGTCCGCGAAGACGAATTAAAGTAGAACAAGAGATTCTGATATATATCAGTGCCGTATTCACGAAAGAACGATACCCTTGACCTACATATTCAACTTCCGGATTCACAAGTCAACGCGAATTTACTTGAGATACGATGTCTTCTGAGATTATTCGAGATTCTCGTTTCTCATTGCGTAAAATCACGAATTTTAATTTATCAGTTAATTCGATAAATATTATTGTAAAGTATCAACACTATTTAGAAGTGACTTAATTTCGTTGATTAATTTCGACAATTAATTTCGTCGAGATTATCAGAGCCGCGAGTACCAGGAATATTCGCGTGAAAATTAATCCTTCGTAGATAATTTCGCGTAATTTCGTAACGTGCACTTTAAAAGGTCCGTTATTTCGGAACGGCGTCCGAATTGCTACGAACGATCGACGGTCCTGAGAAGGGCGAGCGACTACGTGGTCAAGCGAGCGACTTCACGCGGATCGGGAAACGAGCGCGCGGCGAGACGCAGCTTGTTTCGCATCGGACGCTGTTCTGACATTGAAAAACATATATACGGTGTGTGGTATTATCGCGCGTGCGAATCGTCATCGGGCTCGATTGTCTGGACAGGCGCGGGACACCGTCTTCGGGTGTCTTCATTGAGCGGCAGTGGCCTGCGTCGGTCTCTTTCTCGCCGCCTGAGGATTCGTGACGCATTGCTTCCGGAACGGTCAGTTGCTGCTGCCCGTGCGTTATTGCGTGAGGGAAAATGTCGGCGCGCAGTCGATGGGGCTCACCGTGACATCAGCGATCACGTTCGACCGACCGACCTTCGTTAATAACGTACACGTCACGTCCCCGTCTGCCCTGACTTGTCAAAATTTTGTGCTACAGAGCGTACCGCGTACGAGATATCGCTCGGTCGATTTTTGCACTTGAATCCGAACTCTCGACCTGGGGCGCGCAGGAGGAAGAAAGACATTCGGGACGGCGAGAGAGGTGAGAGTGGAAGAAAGAAAGAGAAAGAAAGGGAGACGGCGAGCAGGTGCAAAACTACACCACCGCTGTGTAGAGGTCCCCGCTGCGAGGGTACAAGCAGACGGAGTGGCGGAGGAGGAGGAGGTGGCGAAGGAGTGAGGAGAAGACACACTCGGAGGAGAGAGGAGAGTATATTGTAGTGACATGGCGTCGTTAGCGATATCAATAGCGAAGAATGAGTTTATCGTGGGTGGCAAGTACAGGCTTATGAGGAAAATCGGCTCGGGTTCGTTCGGCGACATATATTTGGGCATCAACATCTCAAATGGTGAGGTAAGGAAACCGCCGTCTCTTCGCACAGTTTGACCCGTCGCCTACGACCTACTGGCTACTATCGCGATTTGTTCCCGCTTGTTCGCTTCGTTCTGCACCTCGTTTCCCCGTCCCGTTTCTTTTGGTCCTTCTTTGGTCACGACGACGTCGACACGCGAAGCATTCCGGAAACACACGGGCGCAATATGTCGAGCGCGACGTCACCGAGGAGAGATTCCTCCTCGATGTGTCCGACAACGGAAGCTGGTGAAAACCAGTGCTCGACAATCTCGCTGATGCACAACGTCGCGGGGAAACGTGCGCGGATCATCCTCGCTTATTGTGTTCGGCAACAATCTTTTCCCCCACACGCATGACGTGCGTCGTCGCAACGCAATTTCAGATAAATATAAGATGACGACTTGTTAGAACAACGAGTGATTATCAGAATTCAACTATTTCACTCGTGTATTTTGCAATTTTAAGAAGAAGTGGATTTCACTCAAACTGAATGGAACAACAGTTTGAATTGACTATTTTTTGTTAGAATACTTTTACATTTAAATTTCAGCCTTATCTAGGAATGGAGAGAATTGAATTAAGGACTGCATACCAACTAGCGATTGCATATTTTGTATTGCAAATCACTCTTTTATGTTGCTGTAAACTGCTTTATAAACTGTACATTTTATTTGAAAATATCTATTACAATTTAAAAAAAAACGCTTGGTTGCATAAATGTACATTTACATGTACATTTCTTTGAAAATAATAAGTGCTATAACAGATGGAAGTAGTATGTAAAACTTTTTTGAGTAAAAACCAACTAAAGATAAAAGTGAACAAAGATTTAAACAAAACTCTAACATGTGTGCACAAAAGAGTTTTATCAATAATTACTTGCATTTAATGTCACATGGCAAATTCTGAAGTGTAGTTTGACGACACATGTTTGTTTCTATTTCAGGAAGTTGCAGTTAAGCTGGAAAATATTCGAGCCCGGCATCCACAGCTCTTGTATGAATCAAAGCTATACAAAATATTGCACGGTGGTATAGGAATACCACATATTCGCTGGTAACTTTCTCTGTCTTGAGTTCTTTTTGTGCATTTTAAATATTTTATTGTGTAACAATTGTAAAATTGTTTCAGGTATGGCCAAGAACGCGAATATAATGTTCTTGTTATGGATCTTCTTGGACCATCACTGGAAGATCTTTTCACCTTTTGTTCACGAAGGTTTACCATCAAAACAGTCTTAATGCTGGCAGATCAGATGATTGGTAGGATTGAGTATGTGCACTGTAAACATTTCATTCATAGAGATATCAAACCAGACAACTTTCTCATGGGGATTGGAAGACACTGTAATAAGGTATATATTTTCATCCGATTCTTTCTTCTGACTTATGTAACTTTGTGACTCGGCGATGCATATTGACAATCTAATGATTCGACACTGATGGTCTAAATTGTAGAATGTATGTGTTTTAGTTGTTCCTTATCGATTTTGGATTGGCCAAGAAATATAGAGACAGTCGCACAAGAATGCACATAATCTATCGTGAGGACAAAAATTTAACAGGAACTGCCAGGTATGCGTCTATTAATGCGCATCTAGGAATTGAGCAAAGTCGTCGCGACGACATGGAATCGCTTGGTTACGTTTTAATGTACTTCAATCGGGGATCATTACCCTGGCAAGGTCTCAAGGCAGCGAATAAGAAACAAAAGTACGAAAAAATTAGTGAAAAGAAGATGTCCACACCAGTGGAAGTTTTGTGCAAGGTACATCAAAGAATGTTTTGTATTTCTCTTCTTATGCGGTTTATCACATTTTTGCAGTGTTTTATAACGCACGGAAATTGTTACATGCATTTCAGGGATTTCCCGCTGAATTTGCAATGTATCTGAACTATACGCGAGGTTTACGTTTCGAAGAGAGCCCAGATTACATGTATTTGCGCCAGCTGTTCCGTATATTGTTCCGTACATTAAACCATCAATATGACTACACATTCGACTGGACTATGTTGAAACAGAAAGTCGCAAGTGGAACGGTCGGTGGTGGAGTATCTACGGCAGGCCCCGGTTTGTCACAAGGTGCTCAGGGTGCTCAGGGACAAGGACAAGGGCAAGGCCAGGCACCCACACAGGCCAACACTCAATCAGGTGCAATCAAAAGTTTTGGATTTGATTATTTGTAGCATGTTTCTGTATATAGCTCGTAGTCTCTTAAAGAGTTATGTACATTTTTGTTATTTTATGTTTATTTAAAAGCATTGTGGTATTGTTAATTACCCGAGCTTCGCAAGTTGTCCTCTTTTTTTTTCTAGTTTTTATCTTTATGTGTAATGCAATCAATGAGTTTTTTTAGTTATTTTCTTTTTTTAGTTATGTTCATGTATGTTATCATTTTAACAGCCAATCACAAGCTTAAAAGATGGCTTCTGGAGCCCTCTGCAAAACCACACGTTGCAATCGGCACAGATCATTCCAAGAAGCAATAACACAAGAGCTACATAATTGCTTTTCCTTTCCTCCCTCGATGTGAATCGACACCTCACAAAATTTTGCGGAGAAAAGATTCCTTTATCTTTTACTAATGATAACGACTGAAACATGGAAATATAAGTATGCTTATTTGCTAATTAACATTTAATTAACCATTCCATAACGCTTCATAACATCAAATACATGAATATATATCAAAACAATTTGTGTATCAACAAAATACATGTATCATATATACATTGGCTAAACAAATCTAGTAGTTTCTGTATTAATTTGTATCGATAGACATAATTCGTCATGCACGTTTCATGCATAATGAGTTTAATGTTCCTATGTTACTGTAAATATTATAATTTTTTATAATTATAATATTGTGATAAATAGTAGACTTTTTTATAGTAAACTTTAAATCCTGAGTTATTTTTTTATTCATAGACATTTCCTAATGATTCGATACCCTGATGCATTCGAACTTACACCTTTGTACTGCAAGTAAGATTTTTCGATACTCAAGTCATCTTGGATGATAATAAAAACGAGGAAATATGTTCAAAAAAATATCTGTAATTTACGGTAAAACGAAAGAATATTTCCACATAAAATCACTCTTAATCAACAGAGCGCACTCGTGTAATATATCAGAATACTTTTTTTTTTTATTTTTTCTTTTTTTTTATTTAACAACAAAACATCAAGAAAATAAAGTCAAAAAACACATGCTTGTCATTAATCAAACAAGTAACCAGTGTTTACTACACGCTGAAAACGTTTCATTCGAATGAGCACGTGTAAGTACTTGCGTAAGAGTTGAGTTTATACAGAAATATTCTTTTGTTTTATCACAAGTTGCAGCAATGTTTAATCGTGTATTTTCTGACGTAATCGCTCGAAGTGGCTGCGGCGAAAATCAAAAAGGTCTTAATGTGTGTTTCTTTTTGTAATTAATTTCGTTTGTGTGTTTTTATAGAGTTTTGACTTCTCACTTGTCACGTGCCGCATTGTCATCAATTATTGCTTTTAAATTTGTTTTGCATTTGGTGCAAAATAAACGATAAAACTGTCTAAAGACTTGTGACTCGTACGTCTCACTGCCACATAAATCGAGAAACAAAACAGAGTAGCATCGTCATGTAGAAAAAAAAAAAAATTTACATTGTGAGCTATTGCATTGTCGAATTCAATGTAGTATGTGTAAAGATAGTTTTTTATAAATGTATATGTAATTTCACACTCGCTTTTTTTTATTTGTTCCAGGAGCTCGCTAAGACTAAAACTCCTCATTGTAGCGATCGCTAAAAGTGTTTGAAACGAGGTACTGAACTTCTTGTAAAACTTTGTCATTCAAAGAGTCATATCAGTCAACACTCTAACTGGGCGATGAGTGAAACGCGATTGTGTGATTACTGAATATACGGCACTCGTACAAATACGATCAAGGGAACACGGTGTATCATATAATTAATCGCGAAGATACTACACACGAAATATGCTCGTTGTGTAACGTCGGATAATGACAACAATGATTTTTGGAAACTTAGAGTTTCGATTGATTGAACTCTTTGGATCTTCGTAAATGCGAGTGAGAGACCAGCCAGTGAGAAAAAGTGGCTTGTTCTTATTTTGTTACGTATTTAATTTACCGTTGATAATTCATGATTGAAAATAAAGATTTTGATGCCCTGATGAAGGAGAGATCTTAGTAAAAAAATATACAAAAAAAGTGCACACACGTGGTATTTGGACTTAGTGATATTTGGATATAGTGGATGTATTTTAATCAACGAGATTTTTGTTGTGTAAAATTTTCATGGAGAGAAAGAGAGGACGCAACGGTTCACACAACCAATTGTCGAATGCTCGCGTACACACGATGTCCGTGTCGTGTAAAATTTTTGTATCTACTCTGTGAGCGCGAAGACAGGGAAGAGATATATATATATACATATATATATATAAATGTATACATTAAAAGAAGCAAATCTGAAACAACGTGAGTGTTTCGTGAGAGTATGAACCTCATTTTTAGGCGAACTACAATGATATTGCTTCCCAAATTTTTCGCTTTGTCTTCAAATGCGTAGTGTGAGCATGTTAGTATGTGAAGTATATTGAGAAAGTGTTGATATTTTTCCTACCAAATACTGCTACGTCAACGGCGTCAAAGATATCGCGCACAATACACATCTTTGATGCGTTTGACCGGAATAACTTTTTTTTACATGAACAAACGACGTCTCCCCTCGATATCAAATATGACAAGTACTGTCAGCTAAGGCAACTTTTAAGTACATACACTATATATCGAGTTAACAAACTTATCACGCTTTTTTGTCAGAAAAATAAAACAACTAAAATTGTAAGAAGCGTCTCTCGATTCACACTCTCTTTCTGTCTGTGAATACGTTTGATGATGAGAATTGCAAAAGCAATCGATTGCTGAAAAAACAAAGGAACCTTTTTTTTTTTTTTGATTAGCGGGAAGCAGTTACAGGCTCACCTTCGATTATTGATAATGATGTTACAATATTATTTGTTCAGTTTCGCGGCGTTGTTCCTGTAACTGAGATTCCGGCTGGAATAATTCTTCCGTATGTAGTTTTTAATAGCTGAGAGACTGTGCAGTAGCTGTTTCACGTGCTGTTGCTTCAAGATTTAAGTTTGATATTTTGTATACATATTTAAAGGGACTTTATTCACACGTCGTGACCAATACAAGTGACAGTTATTCGTATACATACTATTATATAAATCCATACACGCAAAGACGAGAAGAATCACCTCGATCGAGTCACGGAAACACTTTATTGACGATACTGCAAACTGCGAAAAATTTAATCCATTTTTATTTCACTTAAGAGTTGTTTTTAGGTGTATCATTTGTTTTAGCTACATTTTTCACAAGTCCATTTATTCTGCGAGCATTAGTTTCGACAAACAAGAGAAAATGTTTAGTAATTATATACCTTTTAACGAAGTTAAATACAATTAGCGTGCGATCACACGTCCTCGTCGTGGAAGGTACTACCAGTCGTCGTCCGGTCAGCCTTAAGAGTACGCGAAGAGTATGCGAAAACAAAATAAATTCGTTCATACGATCGCGAAAGCTTGCTACACTTCGAGAAAGCAGATTGATGCTGCCTGGATTATATAAACGTGAGGAAGAAAAAAAAAAAAAAAAAAAAAAGAAGTATAAATGAAAGTGTAAAGGAGTGCGCAAATCACCTATGCTGTGAGAATGTGAGAATGAGCGCGAATAAGTTAATAAAATACTAAGTAACATACGCACGTATAAAAATATCTTTCCGCCATACGTATGTGTGTATGTATGTATACACGGTATATATATAAAGATATCGCAAAAAAAAACAAATAAACAAACAAATAAAAATGTGTGCGTGTGTGTATATACATACGCTCATACGTATGTCTTGTATATGTATAATAAAATTGTGACAGTAATTTAAGGAAACATACGTTATTTCATAAATATTTGAGAAAATACATCAACGGTTTACTCCTCCTTTTATCTCTATAAATAAAAAAAAACTAGAACATTTTTTTGTGTACTGTAAATTTCTGTTTTTCATTGAATGTCGATTTTTAGCGGTAAATTTACGGAAGCTCGAGATACATATATTGCTGCGCATTATGCATATATATATATATACATATATATGTATACATATGTGTGTCTATATATGTATGTATATACGTATACACTTATAACAGCACGGTGAAAGCGTCTATGTGACATTTGGTCAAGGTAGGTCTGCTATATAAGACCGTGCACTACTTTTTATTATTGTGATACCGTGTTTGAGGTGTACATACAAGAAATAATTATGTAAATATTTATAGATCATATATATATATATATATATTTGACAATTCTTAGACATATATATATATATAAGAGAAAAAAATTCGTGGGAGCGCAAAATTTCTTTGCCGAATTGTTAATACTTACATAATTGCGCGTTTATAACGTAATAAAACACTGGAGATGAACGTCCCAGCCGCGATGCGCCGGTCATCGTGCTGTAGCCCAATAAATAAACACCGCACGAGTGCAAACTTTACGAATTACTAGATCTGTCCTACTACCTGTTTCACGCCGACACAAGGATACTAACTAAAATTGTCCGTATAAAAATCTAGTACTGAATTATTATCATTATTATTCACAGCAATATTTGTAATAATTTAAACTTTTCCTTTGTTTCTATAAAACATGATGAGTAAAACAACACAGTATGAAAAATTGCATTAAAAAATTATTTAAAAAGTGTTGCAAGAGAAATCTTCGTGATCACATATTCTCTGTCGTTAAGAGACAAACTAACAAAGCAACATTCTTTTTCTTCAATAAGACAGCAAAGTGTGAATTTTCCTAAGTTCTTGCGGTCCTACATTAATAGAGAAAGATTTTTCCGGACCGGTGAAAGGGATTTTTATCTCGGCTGCGACTAATTTGCGTTCCTTCATCGCCGCTGCCATCTCGCGATTCGGATACACGGCAAAATTCGCTTCCGCTCTTCCACCGGGTGTGCGTTTGATAGCCTCGCGACGCACTTGTGCCTAAAGAAAAAATATAAACGCTCGATATGCAGATAATAACGAATATAATTGTAGTTCCATTATCTCGACTCACCGCTAATTGGTCAGCTCGTTCTTTCAGTCGCATGATTTTTCTTCGCCGCTCCAATAAATAATGATAAGACGTTTCGGGCACTTTGCGTCTCAAGTCGGGAACCGTAGGATACACCAGTGTCTTCTCGACGTCTTTTACAAGATCGGTGGTCCTCTTTCGCAATTCTTGAATCGTCGAATCCAGATTCTTGTAATTCGCTGGCGACGACAACGGTTCCAAACTTTCCAATTTTTGACGCAGAACATCGCACAATATTTTCTTCTTCTGCTGGTGTTCGTTGTTCAAAGCTTCCTTGAGAGCGTTTATCTCCTGCACGTAATATTTGTTGTCCAGAGCGCTTGTTATCGAAGTGCTTCCTGCCATGCTGTCCAGGCCAGACATTATGGTCTTTTTGCCAATAGATTTCAGTTTCTCTTTCAATTGCCCTTTCTCCGTTTCCAGACTATCGATGTCGGTCTGAAGATGGTCCATCGTCTCTTCGAATTCTTTTTCCTTGCGTTTCAATTGATTTTGCGCCTCTTCTAATTTTCTCTTCAGCTTTTCGACATTCATCTCGTGTTCGTGTTGCTGTGTCGCGAAGCGTTTCTCGGCCAATTCCTTCCGCAGCGTCATTTCGGACAGTTCTTCTTGTTTTTCGCGCAGTGCCAATCTAGCTTCGCGTATATCGCTGTCTCTCGCTTCAAGCTTTCTGCTAAGCACCTTCGTTTCTTCGGCATCTTTCCTAACCGCATTCGATCTAATTACGATAGGTGTTAGTTGATCGCTCTCCAGTGATTGCTGCTGACTCTGTGTCTGTCCACTTATAGCCAGTTCGTTTTCGCATTCGGCCATCTTCTGCGCCAGATTCGCCGCCAATTGTTGTATCACTGTCAAACTAGCCTTAATAGTCGCCACAGGACCCAGATCTTCCGTGTCGTACACCTTTTCGCTGGACGTGGCGGCCATTTCCTTCAACTTATCGGCCGCGAGTCCTGTCTCTAAATCTCCATTTTCAATGATAGCCTGCAGAGCATTTTTCAATAGGTTTTGAAGCGTCTTCATAATTTTCACTGCGTGCTGATAGCACGTCGAGAATTGTTCGTTACTGTCTTTATCCAAGCCTAGATTGGCGCCTACAGAAAACGCTGGACCGGCGTGATCTCGCGGAACGCGTCTTCTGGCAGATTTCAAATGCTGCTGGATTACCTCGCAAGTCTTCTCGACGTGTTGACAAAGCAGACCTATATCGCCACCTTCTCCTTGTATCAATGCTTTAATCGCCCTAGCGTCAGTGGCAATAGCGTCGCACGAACTGCCCAAAGTTCTTGTGCCGTTAACAATCAGACGCGCTTGATTGATGGCTGTGTTCTCGCCAAAGAGCACGGAGAACATCGTGGCGAAGTAGACGCAGCACTTTTCGATCGCATCCATCGGCAAATTCTCATCCAACTGATCTCTCTTGGCTAGTTCGATTAACGAATCCAAGGATTTCTCTTGCGCCGCCATTTCCGGATAAGCTGCACCCGCTTTGAGCAACATATCCGGGATGCACGAGTTCAGAGCCGACTCGAAGCAGCTCAGTGTCGTTTGCAATGCGTACATGTGCGAACACAAACGACATCTAAACGAGTATTGAGCTACCGAGTGACCTCTTATTACAGAAGCTCTGCGTGATAAAAGAGAAACAAGATATTAAATGTCAAGAAATTTGAAACTTATTTTATGTATGTAGAGAAAACAAATGTGAAAATATTACTTGTCTATCTTCTCGATCGATCGGTACTTCTCTCGGACCTGAGAGATCAATATTTCCGTCTTCTGCATCATTCTAGGAACCAACAGAAGCGTCAGTATCGCGTCGTGATCTCCACCGCGAGCTAAAAATGCGGGTGGCATGAAAGACAACAGGTAGCACACGTGATTTCGCGCCTCCTCGGCATCCAGCCGACGCAGTTCCAGATCGACCGCTTTAGTTTGCGCTCGGGTTTCGGCGAATGTTTTCTGGAAATCTAGTATTTCTGCCAATTGTTGATCTGCACCTGTGAACAAGTATATGATGTCATAGAATTTTTATTAGAAGTTCAAGGAAAATGTAAGAAAATATATATCTTTTTTTCTGCTTACCTCGAACATTGGATTTGGTAGACTCCGTCGACTGAACGCGTTGCTGCAGGTGCAGACACTGCTCTTGCAACTGATGCGTGAGCTCGCGAAACTTCGTGATGGTTAGTTCGCGATCCGCGAGCGTTTCTAACGCGGCGTCTCGATGCCGTTGAGCGTCGCGTGCTGCTCCAAGAGCGAGATCCAACTCCTCGCGAAGCTCCAGCTCTAATTCTTTGGACGATTCGGCCAGTTGGTCGGACATGTCCTTAAAAAAAAACAGATGTGACAAGTTATTTCATAATATTTGTTGAAAATTGTGTTGTATACTTTATAAAGAACATTGCGGAACTATGTACCTGCAGAGCTTCCAAATCCGAGACAGCCTCTTCCAGTTCGACAACTTTTTCCTCCAACGCCATTTTCTTTTCGCCAAGCACTTCGACCATTTCTTCGGCTCCTAAAGCCGCATCGACCTACAACAGATGTTAATAACTTACATGTCATTCTCGAAAAGATACATAAATTATAAAAGTGACACGAACTTGTTCTTGCAAATCCGCTATTTGATGTTCCATTTCTTCGACACGCGCCGATAACTTCTCCTTCGTGCGTCCTAATTCCATAATCTCAGATTTCTTCTGGTCCATATCTTTCTGCAATTTCTGGAACTCGTGCTTCTCGTGCGCTGACAAATCGCGCATTTTCACGAGCGTTTCACGCAGTCTGTTATTCTGCTGCTCAAGTTGTTTCACCTCGTAATGTGAAACGGTTGTAGTGGTCGATCCACTGCCAGCCGCCTTAGAGTTTCAAACAAATGTATTAAATATGTATCATATAAGAAATAGTCGCAACAACAATAATTATCATGCAATATAACATCGGTGATAATATGAAGACAAAATATAATACCCTTTCGGACATTTCCGTGCGTAATATCTCTAGATCTAATGTTTGTTCCTCTAATTTTTCTTTAAGTTGTTCGAGTTCTATTTGAAGAGTTTCAGCCTTTTCCTCTGCCATTTCTTTGTCTAATGTAGCCATTTCTACTGTCTCGGCGAGATCGGACATCTCTTCCTGAAATTGTTCTCTCGCCGCGTGAGCCTCTCTGGCTTCTTGTCGAGCACGTTGAAGGTCTCTCTGGAGACTTGCCTTTAAAAAAAATAATAATAATAATATTTGATATTTAAAAAGATTGATGTTTTAAAAAAATTTAATATATGCACTCACTTGACTTTCCATGACTTTAGCTTTGAACTCAAGCAGTTGATCGACTTGAAGTTTCGTCTTTTCGAAATCCTTCATCTTCTCTTTATCCTGCATTCGTTTTACACGCAGTGTTTCCACCTTCTCGGTAAGATCGCGTACCTGTAATGTAACAAGTTTAATACACGTATGTAATTTTTAAATATGTGTAACACAGTAATAAAACAATTAGCGGAATATACATATATATCTATAAAGAAAACATTTCACTCTTTACCTGAGATTTCAAATTATCATTTTCTTGTACGAGTTGCAAGTGCGACAATTTTTCTTCCACCACGTTTGCGGCCGCCGCCGAACCTGCCATCACCTGACCGGGCACGAACTGCGGCTTCAATGTTTCTACAAAACCTGTCTGGATTACAGAAAGGAGACAAATAAGACATATTTGCGCTTCGTGCAGTCGGGTGTTCTTTTTATTATCGCATGAAAGAATTGCATATCGCCTTAAAAGAGCTTTCTTCTAAGTCTCCAGGAGAACCTGCGTACCTGTACCAACTTGAAACGCATATGTACAATAAATATGTATATATATATATATACACACGGTATAACTGAATAATATATGAATGGCGCAAACAAAGATAACGTGACCATTCTCAAAATGCGGCAATGAAAAAAACACCCCATATTTCCTAAGTAATAATAATAATAAATGTATGCACGATTAAATGTGATGTCGTTTTGTTTCTGTATTTACATTTGAATAGAAATTAGTCTGTCCTACAGTGATTAATGAGAGATTAGTCGTGACAACAAACAACTAACAAGCTACATTGAGTAACTCTATTAGTACTAACGATATATATATGTATATAGACCCAGTCGATGAGTTGAATATCGTGTATTGCATTTACACAGGATGTGTATTAAAAGTCACAGAACATCAACTATCTCAACTATGTTTACGTTCCTAACACTGAGTCAAACTTGCATTCCCGTTCCAGGAGAACTAACTCTTAACAGACATAATTCCGAGAGTAAGTTTACTGATCACAGGCAAACGTTACACTTCTGTACCATGATGCTGTTAAAGATTCGTCCACTTAACTTAGTGTTATCATCCTTGCAAACAAAATGCAAGGAGAATTTTAGTTCCTAACCTACTGATAGAAAAAAAAAAAAAAATAATACACCCTTCCCAAACCATCGACTTCTCGTTGTAAATCGAAAGCATCATAGAACTCAGTTAATGAAGCTGATGGTAAACAGAACAATGATGGAGGTATGCCGAAGAGTAAAAAAAACAAAATCGGGTCCGTGATTTGTCTAAGAACAGACCGGCATATCCGTTAAAAGGTGCAGTGGCGGTAATTTTAGTTGCGAAAAGTTACATGGTGTTACGAGATGCTGGATGATCGAACAAACAGCTAGTATGCGAAAGAACAAGATATTAGAAAGGTGATTAAAATAACTGAGATATTAATGAATATTAATTACATTATTGTGATCATCTTGGGCCTTTGGCTTTTTGCCGGGAGGCGAGCTCGTGCTAGGGGACTTCTGAAACACGTACGTGCATTCCCATATGAATCATTCTGTGCCAACGGAGTCCGCCGACTTGATTTCACACAAAAATTCACATTTCTTTTCTTATGGATTTTTTTTCTTTCTTTTCTCTTACAATTCTCCCATCCGTTAATTCTACTTCACATATTTCCAAACACACGATCATGACGATATACACACGTGCACTTTCATCGATTTGTTACCGAGTCACAGAATGGGATTCTTTGCGCGTGAATGTATAAGAGACATATAAATATAGTCGAAAAAGACCTAGAGATTTTCAAATGTCAAAACCTGTTTAGTTAGAAACACTGAAAATGTAACAGATAACTTATATCCTTAGGAATTATATAAACCAGTTACATGCCTTAAATTTTTTTGCATAACGTTTTTAACGGATAATTTTATTACTGAATGTAAAAATATATACTCCGTATATTATTGTAAATAAGTCTCACTTGTGTTATGACTATAGAATATATCGTCTTACCTCAATGAATGAGGCACGCTTTGATGTTGCAGTCGGTGCTGGAATTAATGACTCGCCACTGTCTTTACGCTCATGCTGTGATCCAGTTAGGCTTTCTGTGCTTGGAGCACTTAATAATGTTCTACTTCCGGTCAAGGATAATCGAGAGCTGCAAAAAAAAATTTAAAAACGTTCTGGAAATATTCACAAAAGTATATTTGATAATATTTACTCATTTGACATGTATCTTTTGCTATGTATTCCTCTATTTGCTATGTGATCGATTATAAATAAACAGAAACTCAAACTTCTTTGATTATGGAAATACAAAATTACTTAATTATTTAACTCATTGAAGTGCATCAAAACTAGGGATGCATTTGCATTCCTATAAAGAAAAAGTTTTTTTTTACGCACTAGCTTTCATATTTCACTATTAGAATATTAAGTACAAATCTTTTAATCTTTAATTTTCTAAAAATTAAAAATTTGTAAAATACTACGAAGCCAAAAGATATTAAATACATTTATAAATATTTATTTAAAATAAGAATATAGTCCTGTAAAAATACCAAAAGAGTAATAACATTCAATATTCAATAATATATATATAAATGTGCACGATAATTCGTTTTGCTTATTGGAAATAAAAAAATATACATATATATACGTAAGCTCTATAAAAGGCATATTTGCAACGGCTTGTGCTGCACAAAAGCTGCAAAAATATTTTCAATATTCACTGATAGAATAGAAAGTTGACACTTCAGCGAAAATTGTTATTAAGAGAGACAATTAAAAAAAAAAAAAAAAAAAAAAAAAAAATGACACATTGCTGACATAAATCCAAGATTTAGTTCACACGTATCTTACCCAGAAAGTTTGTCAGATTGCTGGCGAGTAACATTCGCAGGAGATGTTTTTCTTCGTACACTTTTATGAAAGCAGCATATACATTTTAAGGATTTTTATTAGTTACAGACTCACCCTAATTCTGTTTTATTTGTATAGAATATTTAAAAAAGTTTTCTTAGCGTACTTGTATTTTATATAGATACAAGTAATTATTAACAATAATTAAGTAATTAACCCATCAGCTTTTATTATTATACATATAAAACTTACGCTGTAGGCTCATTCCTTCGTCGTATACTAATGCTGGCATGAAAATTGTGAAAGAATTGATAAATTTAATAGAGCTAAGAGTTCTCAATAAACGTAATTGACTCTTGATATTATTTATAGTAATGTTCAATTATTATTTAATACTGCTTTTGTAATGTTTGAAAAGAGAGATAAGTAATTCAAAAATGTTACTGTAATAATTGTATAACATTTGCTTATTAGATAGCAAATTTGTCTATCATATAGATAATCACACATACAGTCTACTTGTCTACTTGTCCCTTACAAAAAAATTTCGATGAGCACATTGCGTGTAATAAGATAGTAGTTTTTTTTACGTCTAGTTTAAATAAATATGTATTAACAATTTACCTATTTAGGCGACTCCTCGCTCTAGCAGCACCGCTGTCATCTGGCGTAGTAGCACTACTAGCAGATGAAGGACTAACAGGTTCTGTCCTATTGCCAGCATCATCCAGCAGAATAAGCTGTGTTTGTCGAGCAAACATGCCATGATTTTCAGGACACTGTAGTAGAAATAAAAAAGCATTAATTGTGTATTTTATATTAATAAGAAATTAAACTCTGCTTTTTGAATAATAGATGCATCTTTGTTACAGTGAAGTGTTACCTTTACAACAAGTGAAATCATCAAGCAGACACTCATAAGATATAGTCTGAAGAAACTAATAAAAATGTCTTTCATCGCAACATATATTATAATAATATTTTTCTGTATATAAAAGAACTTCATAATGAGATCTTATGTGCGCGCAATTCTAAACGTTATATATTTTGCACCTGACGTACCACTAACGGTTTATTGTCGATGTTGTCGCGCGAAAAAACATGCGAAAACAGACGAATATAAACACATAAAACACGCGCTCATCAGCTTTGTCAACTGTGTTTTGCTCACCTTGAAGTATACTTGGCCCTTGACGGTGCCGTTGTTTTTTCCTTTTGGCTCATCGAGAATCACGCCGATCCACTTGCCGGATGCGAAACTCGGGTGACCGACGTAAGCGATCACACCCTGGCAATCCTTTATCGGCACCTCAACGCGCTGACCGACTCTGAATGCCATGTTCGTCGATGGTGAACCCGTCAACCGCGATGTTTTCCAGGCGGAGTCATTCATCAGCTGTGTATACACCTAGTCCTAACCTAATCTCAGAGGAAATCATCGGACAGCTAGTCGTCCTCTACCAGCGCAGAATCCGCTTGATCGGCTGAATGCAAGTCAGCGATTGGTCAATTCTGCGAAATCTAAAACAACCAATTTTTTTTTTATTAATAGGGATTTTGCGCACGTAGATTGCAATCTTTAAACTCACTCGATTTTCAGTAGCGTATGTTTCGAAGAGATAAATTGCGTTGCAAGCTTTTTAATAAAAAGAAATAGAAAATTTCTACAAGAAATATAACGTCTTCATATTAACTAAACGATATCATTCGTAGATATTTCTTTATTGCTTTATGTATCTGTAATCAACTTATTGCACTGATATATCAACATCTGTAGCCGCCAAGTTAATTAGAAATCTTGTAAATTAACAGATCCCACTCAATTGTACATGTGCGTAAATGTAATATTTTAATATTTTAAATACAATAATCTAAATTAAATACGTTATAATATAAAAATTTGCATATTACACCAATATAAAAATCAGTGGAAAAAAAAACTTGCAACATCTCCCAAAATCGCCCACATCCAAGCCTGTCAAAGCACAGTCACGTGATCTCTGAATACAAGCCAACTGATAAAACCTCTCTGCCGGACTCTGCCTAAAAGATCTAGGATTATTAGCGCAGTGGAGATCCTTTTCCGATAGTTCGGCGTTTGCAAATATAGGATTTGTTTTCATCTATGTACTCGAACGAATGCGGAATTGGACAAACAACTCCCGCTGGGATAATCGAGTAAAATAAATCTCGTTGAACGTGGTTATTGCACGACAATGGCCAACCACTACGAAGTGCCGAATTGGTACGTTCCCTGTAATTCAAAGGAATTCCCCACGAATTTCGAGGAAGAGATACATGTTTGCGCAATTGCGCGTCTCGCGACTTTTATTGCCGTGCATGAGATAAAGTAGAGACGACCGACGTTACGCTCCGCGTCGTTTTTTTCTTTTCCAGGGCGGGGAAACCACCGGTGGGATTGCATTTGGATGTGCTAAAGAATGACAAGTTGATTCAGGTAAGTCGGCACGACACCTTTTGAATCTGATTACTCATCTGAGTTCTGTCAAACTTTCCAAACTGTATCTCACTTTGTGTTAATACATTTCTTGCAGAAACTTATGGTGGATGAAAAGAAATGCTATCTCTTTGGTCGCAATCAACAGCTCAATGACTTTTGCATTGATCATGCGTCGTGTTCTCGGGTTCATGCAGCTCTTGTTTATCACAAACACCTCAATCGAGCATTTTTAGTAGACTTAGGAAGCAGTGAGTATAGATTTTGTTTCAATTATGATTTCCACACAAAAACCTCATTAAATGACTCATCAGATGACTCAATAAATCTCAATAAATAAATGTTCAGATTAGACATCCACAACTTCTTGTGATATTTGATTGATTTGATGTATGAGGTTTTTGTTTTGTGTGGGTTAATGTCATCACATTCATTAAAAACAATAGCTGAGCTAATGTTTTATTTACAAATAGTTTGTGTATAAAGATTTCTGTTTGATCTTCTGATTTTTTACATAACTGTTGTATGTAGTTTGGAAGCATTTTTTGATAATTTTTCAGCTCATGGAACCTTCATTGGAAATCTACGTTTGGAACCTCACAAGCCAACTCAGTTACAAATAGACAGTACGTTTCATTTCGGCGCGTCCACTCGATATTACATAATCAGAGAGAGACCTCAGACTGGGGCCAGGCCTATTATCGAAGAATTAGAAAAATTATCCGAAGACATGGATGCTGGTGGTTTACTAGGTCTACCTGAAACGGAAACCGAATTAGATGTATGTGTAAAAAGAAATTGAATCTGTGTAACACTAGTGCTTCTTGACTATGATCTAATTACCTATGACATGTTTAGAATCTAACAGAATTTAATACTGCTCATAATCGGCGGATTTCCATGCTCGGTATAACGGACGACGAGATGCACAAGCCCACGCGCAAGCGAAAGAAAAAAGGCATCACCTTTAACGACGACGAGGAGGTGATCAATCCCGAAGATGTCGATCCGTCAGTCGGAAGGTTTCGTAATCTTGTACAAACAACTGTTGTGCCTAGCAAGGTACATGTCACACATTTACTACGAAACAGTGAGATATCTTGATCATGTAATGAGAGAAATATTTAGTTTTCTCTCTTGGAATATATTTTTTTATTCATTACAGAGAATGCGCATGGAAGGAGGCCTCATTTCTCTGTCGGAAGATCACAATCTGCTGAAGCACATGCAACCGACGTCTACCGCTCCTCAGCTGTACCAGGATCTACCTCCCGAGCAGTTCACGCCGTCCTCGACTTCGATGATCAATCCGTTTTCCACCGCTCTCACGTTGACGTCGCGGCTAGGCATCACGCTGCCCAATCCGGCTCCGGAAGTCGAGATGACACCGAATCAGATGCCGACGGAGGTGCCTCAAGTGCAAGAGCACCTGCCGGCCTCGACGGAGCCGCGCACGATGGAACCGAAAAAGAAGAAATACGCGAAAGAAGCGTGGCCCGGAAAGAAACCAATTCCGACGCTCCTTGTATAATAAGAATCGCATATATCGCGGTACTCGCTGACTTTCTAAGAGACTTTATTCGAGAAGTGTTTATATACATATTGTAAACTTTCGTACACGATTTTTCGGTTAGATTTTACCGCATATATGCGCAGATTCTTATAATTTTCCAACAAACCTGTTTTAGGTGATGTTAAATATAAGATTATTATAAAAGAAACTAACTATATATATATATACTCTAGCTAAAATATTTTAGTAATAAAATATTGCCTATATTACTTCGGAGTATATTTGGCTTAGGATATAAGGATGTGTAAAAATTTCCTACTCACAAAGAGCAAAAGTTTCACAGCAAAGTGGTCCAATAACGGATACATCCAATTGACTGGAATTGACTGAAATTATATGAACGTTCAATAATTACAGTTTTTATGTAAAGCTATTGATGAACGATAATATTGAGTACTCCTCTGTCAAACGCTTTATTAACTTTTTCTGTGGTATTCTTTTGCTTTCATACCTATGTATGAAATAACTGTTGATAAAACAAAATTACTTTTCAACTCTTATCGTATAGATTTGTTTGTTATAATTTATTATAGTATAATTTACGTGTCATCGGGCTGCTCTTAGAAAATTAATAAGCGAGAGTAACGGAGTTCCATCAAAACATTATCGTTAAAAACAGTGTACTTTCTATGTACATTCGCGCTATTGCTCTATGTGCAATGAAATCGATGTAAATAGCTGTACGAAAAGGACTTTCGTTGATGTAATTTTATAAATGTCAGTACCAAAAAAAGAAGTCAATAAAAAGAAAAGCAAAGATATTGTATACATGTTAAATATATACAAAATATATACTATTTTGGTTCAGTAAAGATTGTAAAAAACGTGTGTGGTTGTTTTTCATGTTGTTTCTGTATTTTCACCTGCGCTGTACAAGACAAGTTGATTGCAGATGTGATGCGGTAAATTAATTATTTGTGTTACACAAAGAATTCCCACAAAAATATATTTCTTATCAAAATAAGAGTACGTGGCAACAATTATATACGAATATATAAACATAAAAGATTTTCACAAAAATTGTATGTGTTTGCGATGTGACATTCTTCTTGTAATTTTCACTTGGGGCAGCGAAAATCAATGCCGACTTGTTTTGAAAGATCTTTCGAAAGCACTTTAGAATGACGATGCATCCGGAGTGGATGGCGATTCGAGGGCAACTTCCTCATAATCTCTCTCGAGTGCCGCGAGATCCTCGCGCGCCTCCGCGAACTCGAGTTCCTCCATACCTTCTCCTATGTACCAATGAACAAAAGCGCGCTTATTGTACATCAGATCAAACTTGTGATTGAGCTTAGCCCACGCTTCTTCTATCGCAGTTGTGTTAGATAACATGGAGACAGCTCGTTGGACCTGCGAATTGTATAAAAAAATGAAAATATATCACAATTCGAAATTTTTTAAAATAGTGATGAGAGATGTTACTTTGGCAAGATCGCCGCCTGGAACGGCGGTGGGTGGTTGATAATTGATTCCAACTTTGAAACCCGTCGGACACCAGTCGACAAATCGAATGCAGCTCTTGCCCTTCATGGCCGCGATCGCAGCGTTAACATCTTTGGGCACTACGTCGCCGCGATATAAGAGGCAACAGGCCATGTATTTGCCCTCGCGCGGGTCGCACTTGACCATCTGATTGGAGGGCTCGAAACATTCGGCGGTGATCTCCGCGACCGACATGCCTTCGTGATAAGCCTTCTCGGAAGATACTACTGGGGCGTAGGTTGCCAATGGGAAATGTATGCGAGGATAGGGTACCAGATTTGTCTGGAACTCGGTCAGGTCGACGTTTAAGGCGCCGTCGAATCTCAAAGACGCGGTGATCGACGATACCACTTGGCTTATCAGACGATTTAAATTTGCGTACAAAGGCCGCTCAATGTTGAGCTTGCGTCGACAAATGTCATAAATCGCCTCGTTGTCCACCATAAAGGCGCAATCAGAGTGGCCGATTGTCGTATGCGTCGTTAGTACCGCGTTGTAAGGCTCTACCACGGCAGTAGATACCTGAAAATGTTGTTCAAATATCTCTTTTATTTTTGAAATATGTATTTTTTATATATTTTTCAAAATATTGAATTTTCTAAACTCTTACTTGTGGCGCTGGATATATGACAAATTCCAATTTACTCTTCTTGCCGTAGTCGTCAGATAATCTTTCCATAAGCAAGGACGTGAATCCCGATCCCGTGCCACCTCCGAACGAATGGAAGACAAAGAAGCCCTGAAGACCGATACACTGATCCGTCAGTCGACGCACTCTGTCCATCACATACTCGATGATCTCACTTCCGATGGAATAGTGACCGCGGGCATAATTATTGGCAGCATCTTCTTTGCCAGTAATTAGTTGCTCCGGATGATAAAGTCGTTTATATGTTCCCAACCGAACTTCATCTGTAAAAATATTTATATTTAGAAATTAAAACTAATGATTTTTTCACATAATTTCTTAATACATTTGTAACCCAGTTTTTTGAACAAATAATATGCTTTTATAATTATTATACTATTTGCGATGTAACTGACCGACGACCGTCGGCTCCAGATCGACCATCACAGCGCGCGGTACCATTTTACCGGGATTCGTCTCGTTGAAGAAGGTGTTGAAGCAGTCATTTGAACCGGAAACCTTGTCAGACGGTATGGTTCCGTCCGGCTGAATTCCATGTTCCAGGCAATACAGCTCCCAGCAGGAGTTGCCCATCTGAACTCCCGCCTGACCCACATGAATCGATATACACTCGCGCTACAAACCGAAATATATTTTATACAAGCTCGGTGCCTTGTGGACGAAGAGCATCTTCAGGTTTTGGAATCTAAAGTTATTTTAAAAAATTTTATATCTTCGTTACCATTTTGTGACAATATGTTTCCAAAATAAACCCCTTGATATTTTACACTAAAAAATTTAGATGAAGTGTCGAATTTGAATTTTCAATTTAATCTTTTTTTAAACACAACAAATTTGGAAGTCGGCCATGAGCTGCCCTGGAAAAAAAACACTGCGGCAATTTAGATTTTTTTTATCGCCTGGGCAACCGTTTTGTCCGAGCTTCAGGGAGATCGAACTTTAAATTTTTCATGTACATCATTGTTGCGTTTCAATTATAGCGCGCGGTTTTATATAACATATCGCATATGTCATACATATATGTATTCCGATTGCCATGCGTCAGACGTATCCGTGGCAACTGCGAACGCGTGGTGCAACACTTGCCATCCGCAAAGTGACAACAGTCAGTACTGCCTAAAAATAGAAAAACGTTGAACAAATTATGAATATCAGTGTTCCAAAGAGATGCAACAATTGCATAATGATATAACGCTGCCCGTATAAATCACACGTATAATTAATACAATCACGTATAAATAATACAATCTAGAAATAACTTTTCTACAATCAGTGAATATATTTTTTGTCGTTTTTATATTGTTCTAATTAATATGTAATTTACTTAATTAATTTTCACTGCCTGATTTTGCGAAAATCATCAAATCAACTTCATCAAAAATCTCAGTGATAAACAAAAGATCTTGCGCGCTCCCAGAATGAACACATGTGTGCTTATAAGTTTTTTGAGTAAAGAATTAACCACACGTGAATGACACATAAAAATCTTTAAATGCTCTGATAGAGAAGAAAAGAAATACAATTGAAACAAGCGCAAAAGAATCAGCGCGCCTCATGGATACTAATTACAGAGCGAATATCGCAAAGTGGTTGCCACCTTCTGATGGAGCTCTCGACAAGTGGCTCGTAGACGCTTCCCTCTTGGACGAGAAATTGGGAAAGCTCGCGGGATGCTTAGCTTTACTTATCGAGGACTTCGCGGAAGGTCGAATTTGCGACTTAGAGGTTCGACTTACAATACAACGGTGGAAATGTTATCATCGAAATAAGTGTAAGATGAATTAAATGTAAGTGACTGTGTGTGTTTTATAGGTGGTCGAAGAAATATTAGACAGCTTGGAGGATTTAATAGTATCTTACAAATCGACATGCAGCTCGGAAGAGCTGAGCAATCATCCGATTTATAAATATAAAATGAATCATTTGTCGATGATATTGAAACGCAAGCTCAATGTGGTCGCGAAATTTACCAAAGATTTAATTACCGACGTTGTCGATTGCAAAAGCGAAGAGAATATCAAAGTAGTGTTCAGGTAGAACGCTTTTTGTATGATCTCAATTTTAATTCATCTACAGCAATATATTCGGGAATTTTTCTAATAAATATATGAACAATAGGATATAAAAATAATTGTGAAAAAATTACAGATTGGTAAATGCTTACAATAACATGCTCGACATGAATCGGGACGTGTCGGTCTCGTCTGTCAATGTTTTTTACAACGACTGCCCATCCATGCTGGAACCGTTGAAAAAACTTTCTGTAACTAAAATATTGCAGGTATGCTTATTATTCATTTATCTAAATTATTGCTTTTATCGACAAATTTATCACTTTACAAAATTATTTTGGTATGTAAAATATATAAATTATAAAAAGAAGTAACAATGTAAAACAATTTTTGTAGATATTAGCAAAGAACAGGGCGGAGGAGTCCTGTCACGAACTCATCGATTGTCTTTTGGCAAATTACGAACCTCGTGAAAAAGTCCAGCCTAGTTCTTCAACAAACGATGTCGATGTTTCGGAAAACTCCAGCATCGAGATTTATCGGTCGGTTCGCATTATTGTGTGCCGATATTTTGCGATTATTTTTTTTGTCTTTGTCACAATGTTATCGTAAAACTTTTCTATGTTTCTCGAACTACAGTGCTCTTACAAGACATTTAACTCCACCGATTGCGAGTGCAGCGTCCACGTCCGAAGTAGAGGCGTCCGATATCGAAAGTATGCAGGCGCTTGTGAACACGCAGAACGAGCAAGTTCTACGACTTTTGAACGTCGTGCAAGAAGTCTCGCCGCAACTGCTCGGCACGGATGCCTTGAAGACCAGCAAAGGTGTGTAATGAATTTCTTATAGATCTGTTATTAATTATTCAATATTAATCTTTATCAGGCGAGACAAGATTGAGAGGCAACGCCATAAAAAAAGTGAAGAATTACTATCAGGAGGTCGCGTGGGGTTCTTTGTCCGGTATTTTGGATCACGTGATACTCTGGTGGTCTCGAGAAGCCCTCGCGACTCATCACAGCCACGGTGCTCAGCATCTCAAAGATTGGCTGCGGCAGTTCATTCAGGGAAATGATAGTAAATCTATTTCCTCATTTTTAAGAATAAAAATATATTCTTTTCTTCGTAGAATTTATCTCATTTAAAAACTTCCAGTTCCATCCACGATCAGACCAGCGCTGCAAAACTTGTGCGACGCGCTCGGATACCACACGACCATCACTGCTTGGGACCAGATATTTAGATTAGCTTACACTTCGGCTTTCGAGTGCCTTTCGAAACCGTCGTCTACCGAGGTAGACACATTTTTAATTAAAATTGCTTTTAAATTAAATTTCAAATATTAATTTTAAATTCACTTTACCGATAATAAACTTATGCAAACAAGCTAGAAATAGAAAAAGTATTTATTTCATACCTTCATTAAAACGAAGGACGATGACATTCTCGCAGGGAACCAACACGGGCCAGATGTTCGTCGAGCTGTTCCAATTGCTGGTCACCCTCAGCAACGAGTGCGAAGTGGGGGGCGAGTGGGTGATAGGAGCGCCTTTGATAGAGCTGCCGTTATCAGAGCAGATTGTCGTGTTGCACAGGATGGATCACTCGGTGCACACGGCGAGATTGTGGGCTATTCAGGAGGCCAAGACAATAGCTCACACTTGGGACCTGGATGTGTTCTTTCTTCTAGTTAAAGGCGACGTGGTGAACTGTCTTGAAGAATTGTCGTATCTCAAGGTCTCTACATGTTTTTTTTTTTTTTTAAACATATTTGACAGATTCATCACCTTGTTGTATGCAATTTTATTTTGTTAATTGATTGATGTAGCTCGCCGATCACACGACCGCACTGTCTACGGATTCCGTTAGCGTTCAAGTATACGTGTGCGCGAAGATGAGAGCGAAAATTGCTTCCGAAGTCAAGGCAAACGTTGAATTACTGCAGGTAATATAGTGTCACAAAACTTTAATCTCTTTAAAAACAATTTGATAATTGTTTTCCCGGACAATTTTTAATTTTGAAATTCACTATCTAAATCTTTTCAGATATTCTTATCTATCTATTTTTCTCTTAGAGTAGCCCAGCTAAATGCATCGAAACACTCGCAAAAATCTGTCGTGTGGTCAGCCTCGCGAATTTGCACATGTGTTTCCCACAGTCGAATTACTGGAGACGAAACAGCAGTGTGACTCCGATTGCGGCCAGTCTTTACGTGGAGACTTATTTTGGTGCGTTTCCACCATGTATTTTTGCATCTTTCTATATACACGACATTATATTAAAATAGTCTTTAAAAATATTCTGCGTCTGTGTAATTGTTTGTTATATTTCAAAAGTGTCAGTTTTCTCGGTAACAATACAAAGTCACATGTTCTCTAGAAAAGGTGTTGCTGCCAGTGTTGGAAGTAATAGAGGATCACGAAACGTCGAACATGATTCTGCGAATAATGTGTGAGGCGTGGCTTGATTACATTTATCTGCATCGCATTAAGTTCAGGTAAGTGTCTCATCTTGATGTCAAGAAAAACACATTTTTATTACACGTTGAAATAAATAAATCTCTAGCGAATACGGTGCGCAACAATTACTGACGGATTTCGCGTACGTATCGACATGGGTCAACGACTGCCCGATCATTTCGCAAAACGTCAGAAGTCACTTGCTGAAGAACGAAGTTTTGCGCCGTTGCGAAGGCGTTGGTCGGCTTCTCCTGAGACATCCGGGAGAAGCTATCGCTATGCGCAAGCGATTTGGTAATTGCGCCGTAATATGTGTTTGAATATCTTGCTTTTTTCTCAAAAAATATTTTTTTGTGTTTTTAAAAACGAAAAAAAAACACAAAGATTCGTTACTTCGACAAAAACTCTTGCTGCTTTTTTCAGCTCGAAGAACGAACGAGCGCGGATCACCCGAATCTCCAGGTCTGGAACGCATGCCAGCTGAAATGTACGTTCCGAATCAAGAACAGTGGCTTGAGTTGCGCGCTCCTAAGCGATATAACTTTTGCTGTATGGAATAACAGAGAAATAAACGATAGATTTGCCACAAAGTTCCATCACATATTTTATATTGATGAATGAACACAATTTATTCATTGTCACGTTAAAAATATCTTCTATTCCTTCCTCTTGCAGTAATAAAAAGTAAATAATTAATCTTTTTCTATATCAATTATGCGAAAAAAATGTGCGTGTGTGCGTGTGTGTACAAAATGACCATTTGTTGCCATCGCAGATTTACGTTTTTGTGAAGCCTAACAAAGCACGGAAACCTTTCTGCGATCCGACAACGTATTACGTTACACGAGTGCAAGATGCGGTGAGAAAATCAACGAGCATATCGCAGTCAAATATCGGCGTTCATTGTAAACGCTACGCGTGTGCGTTATAACAATTAATCTCGATTTTAATAAAAAAAAGTGTCTATTTTACAATATTATATAAGTGCAAAGCAATGCAAACTACTAGAATTTTTTCTTATGTTATTTTTACACAATGCTATTGAACTATACAATAAGAAATTCCAGTTATACTCGATTTTATTATGCACACTTCTCTATTTTTTACGAATCGTCTATGATTGCTTGTGTAAGTCGACGCTCAGCTTGTTGCTCAAGTTGTTGTCACCGCCATGTCGCACCGCAAAATAAAAATGTGGCGAGGCAACTCAAGTTTCATTCCCGACACTGTCGATTCTCAATGTACTTTATATAACCGATCCAGTTTGCGCTAGTGTGTGAACGAAGAGCTAACGAAATCCATTTCTTCGTATACGTGAACAGTTCATATGTTTTCATCGAGAGAATAGCTACAAATAATTAGCTGTGAAATTGTGTTAAGATCCTAATCACAAATTTGTTTAAAAAATTTCTTTGATATCGCATATATATTTGTTTTAAAAAACATGTTTGTTGACACATCGTGCCAATAAGAGAAATGTATTATGAAAAAATACGAGAAAGATGTGCTACGTAGTTACATGAAGTGAGAGCAGATCAAATTCGCGAAGAAGAAAATCATCTGCGAATCATTCGTAGAATTTGAAGCAGAACTACTTGTCTACTATTTGCGCATCATTTGCGGATTAAGATTGCGCAACAAATATGCGCGGTATTACAGAAAGAACGCCTTTGAGGCGTACGGACTCGCCCGATTACATTGAATTCGCCAATCTCCTCAGAACTCGAAGAACGCGATTACGGCAGTTTCAGTGCTGTATTTGTGGCATATTGATGTAAGTTTTTTTTTATAGCTAATCGTCTCTAATTGCAAATATCGATAGTAATCCGATCTTGCAGAGTGGTCTTTACCGTGGCTCTCATGGTCATCATCAGTTATTCCATGAATCACATGAATCACACCAACTTCACCAATCCCGCGATCGACAACGCGACGTCTGGAAACTTGGGTGATATCTTGAGACTAGGATTCGCACCTGGATCCGCCTCACACGCGTCCTTCAGCAGCACCGCTACAGCCGAGCCCAACTTTATTCTGGTGTCCAGCGAGAACATTAGCACTACAACAAATAATCTCAGTCAACAAGAATACATGCGAGGATTGCAGGCTGGCGAGCGGGCGATGAAGGATCGTCTGTCCGCCGATATGATTGCCGCGAACTCGCCGTTGCCGGCTCCGTCTCCGGAGTCCAGACATCGCTACGCGGTGAGCACGGGTTCTAACGTGAACGCGCTCGCCTTGGCAGCAGTGGGTGAAATCGCGGCGACTAGGATGATCGAGAATATGAGGTGAATCTTTATATTTCCATACTGTGAAAATGATTTGTACAAAACAGCTGTCATATAGCGAGTTTTAATCCTTCAAGATCCGCTCGCGACGAGCCATCAGCGATCGACGCCTTGTTCGACGGTGGGTGGGTGCCAAACGGCGCGTGCAAGCAATACTTAAACCGTACTTGCAAGATCAACAAATACAGACACTTCGACGGCAGCTGCAATCGACCGAGAGGCTGGGGCTCCGGCATGACACCCTTCAAAAGAATCCTGCCGGCCGATTATGCCGACGGAATTGAATTACCTCGAAAAGCCAGGTCCGGAAAGGAGTTGCCTTCCGCCAGAGAGGTCAGTCTGAAGGTGCACAAGCCTTCTGCCAGCAGCAATCCGTCCTTCACGGTGATGCTGGCTGTATTCGGCCAGTTCCTGGATCACGATATTACCGCCACCGCACTCAGTCAGGGAATTAACGGGAGTTCAATAGCGTGCTGCCCGCCGTCAAAGAAACACCCCGAATGCTTTCCTGTGCTAGTTGCAGCCGGTGATCCTGTGTACGATTTGACTGGCAAGACTTGCATGGACTTCGTGAGATCGGCGCCGGCTCCGCAGTGTAAACTCGGACCTAGGGAGCAGCTTAATCAGGTATTTCTATCGATTATGATTACAAACTTACAGACATATGTAATTCAAATCGTCAAAAGTGATTTTACGGATATCGCGTGTTTTTAGGTCAGCGCTTTTATCGACGGCTCGGCTATTTACGGTCCGGACAATCAAACCGCTCGCGATCTGCGCGAGTTCGTTGGCGGTCGCTTGAGAATGCAACTTACTCCTGACAAACGGACGCTGCTGCCGGCGAGCACAAATCCTAACGACGGCTGCAACCGGGAGGTCGAGCGAAGCCACGGTCGTTACTGCTTCGCCGCAGGTGACGCCAGATCGAACGAGAATCTGCATCTCACCACAATGCATCTACTTTGGGCGCGGCAGCACAACAGGGTTGCGAACAAATTGGCTAGAATCAATCCCACGTGGAACGACGAAACGATCTATCAAGAATCGCGACGCATCGTCGGCGCTCAATTGCAGCACATCACCTATCGCGAATTCTTACCTATCGTTCTGGGTGACGAAGCGATGAACGAGCACGACTTGAAGCCGCTCTCTTCCGGTTACAAGAAACGGTCGGATAATCCAGACGAACTAACGAACGATCCGACAATAGCCAATCACTTCGCAGCCGCGGCTTTCCGTTTCGCTCACACTCTGCTGCCAGGACTGATAAGGATGACGGACGCGGAAAGAGGCACGTCGTCATACGTGGAGTTGCACAAGATGCTCTTCAACCCGTATAGTCTCTACGCCCAGAACGGCGTAGAGCGTTCGATTAACTCGGCCACGAGCAACGTTATCCAAAGGTACTCCACGCATGTTACCTCGCAGTTGACAAACCATCTCTTCGAGGACCCCACGGCGAACTCTACGGTTCCCTGCGGTCTCGATCTGGTGTCGCTGAACATTCAACGTGGACGAGATCACGGATTGCCGGGATACACCGTTTGGCGAGAATACTGCGGACTGGGAAAGGTGAAAACATTCGACGATCTAAACGAATATCTGGACCGTCAGGCTCTGAAAGAGATATCGATGCTCTACGAGTCGGTGGACGACGTGGATTTATATACCGGCGCGTTGGCGGAAATTCCAAAGCCGGGCACCTTGGTCGGACCTACGTTCACGTGTCTGATCGTCGATCAATTCGCGCGTCTGCAGAAAGGCGATCGCTTCTGGTACGAGTTTGCCGATCAGCCTTATCCTTTCACGGAAGGTACGGTTTATAAATTGAAATTGTAATTAAAATCGAAAAAAACAAAACAAACATTTTATAACAACAAAACAAACTGACCTTACAGATCAGCTCGTGGAATTACGCAAGAGTTCGCTGGCAAAATTAATCTGCGACTGTTCTGACGGAATCACGCACGCTCAGATGGAAGTTATGCGCTCCGTTGATCCTGATAATCCTAGAGTATCCTGCGAAGACATACCAGGACCTTCCTTCGCACCCTGGAAAGATGAAAATCACGCGTCTGATTTGGCCTCGTAACAACAAGAAATCTCTTCATAAATTTATGTCTTTTAAGTGTTCTTTTATACAGTATAAACTAAAAATTAATAAAAACACCGATATAAATAAATAAAATAAATGAACAAAAATTATACCACATTTCGGAATAAATAAATTTTGTCTAGAAGTTTTACATTTTGTTTTTGCAACAATTTATATACACAATTATGTATCTTAATTTATTTTCATCTTAATATTTGATAAATATACACTTTTGTACAACACTAATATTCTCATTTGGCTTTTTTACTTATATTTCCTGACCTGACACAATTGTATTTTTTCTATCAAATCAAATTTTTCGTGACATTCTACGCACGTGCTACGGTACATCAGTTTTTCTTACCGCGAAAACGTAGTTTTTCCCTTTAATTTAATGCTTTTTATTCTTGAACAAACTTTATCCGCCATTATATGAAATATATGTATCATTATATTGTTCATCAATAGAACGATACCATTCTACGATAATTTATTGCTTGTAATCGATGAAAGATAATTCGAATCGGTCGATAAATCTGTCGATAATAAGGACGCAATTGTGTGTGTGTGTGTGTGTTTGCTATTGCGGTTTGTTCATGACAACTCTCACGACGATGCTTCTTGTCCCATTGACGTGATTACAAAAGGAAGGATGGAGAATGAATCGAAAATTGTGGTGAAATGGAGCGGAAAAGAGTACGATATCCTCGATATCCAGGAGGATGATACTGTCTTAACCCTGAAGGAACGTATACACAAAGAAACGGGCGTTCGACCTGAACGCCAGAAGCTGTTAAATCTCAAATTCAAAGGTTATGTTTTGAATCGCTAAGGATGGAATTTTTGCTCATTAAATAATTTATTCTCCCAGCAATTTTCAGTGATACATTCGCGTAATCGTTCTCCTAAGATCTAGCCAAATACCGTATTTAATTTGTTTAATTTGAAAAGTTAAATTTATATACACCACAATTCAACGCATCACACTGCATGCCTGGAACACGATTAGAACGGTTGTTTTCAAAAGTTTCTTTTCTTTTATGTGTAATTTATGTGAAATTATCAAATAATTTGCTTTGGTTTTACACACAACTATTGCTACAATCTTCATTAAAACAAAGTTTACAAAAACTTTTTTATTAGGCAAAGCAGCACAAGATGAGGATGTTATCAGCAAACTGAATTTGAAGCCTGGTTTTAAGTTGATGTTGATGGGCTCGCGCGAAGAGGATATTGCTGAGGCTAGTCAAGCTCCAGAAGATGTACCTGATGTAATTAATGATCTAGATATAGAGGAGGAAGAAGTGGAAATAGAGAAAGCTGAGATAAATCTACGTAAGATCCAGTTTCGAATCGATCGCTATGTGATCACAGAGCTGAATCCTCTCAGAGAGGGTAAGAAACTCCTTGTGTTGGATATAGACTACACTCTGTTTGATCACAGATCAGTAGCGGAGAGCGGATATCAACTGATGCGTCCGTATCTCCACGAATTCTTGACACGTGCGTATAAGAATTACGACATTGTCATCTGGTCGGCAACCAGCATGAGGTGGATCAATGAAAAGATGAAATTGTTGGGAGTTTCTAAACATCCGGACTACAAGATAGCTTTTTATTTGGACGTTCTCGCTATGATCACCGTTCACACGCCGAAATACGGCGTTGTGGGAGTAAAACCACTGGGCATTATTTGGGGAAAGTACAAGCAGTTCTCCGCGAAAAACACGATCATGTTCGACGACATCAGGAGAAATTTCATAATGAATCCGCAATCGGGATTGAGAATAAAACCTTTCAAACACGCTCACACCAGCAGAGTCAAAGACTTTGAGTTGCTGAAGCTGTCAAGATATTTGGAACTGATAGCTGATGTCGATGACTTTCAAACTCTTAATCATAGAAAATGGGAGGAATATAAGCCCAAGAAAAGTAATCAGACAAGTAATGAACAAACCAGCAATGAAAATGAAAACAGTTAAATTTTTACAATAAATCCTAAATTTTCACACACAAACACCCGTGTCCAGGCTCTTATTGGTCCTTTGATACTTCCTTTTTCCAAATTATATCTCAGAGCCTTCTTACTCCTTTCTTGAAAACAGTTAAATACGTATATACGAGGCTTATATTTCTTCCTAATACATTGTTCTTGAAGTAAAAGTACATAAAAGAGCTACTGAGATCTCTTCCCCCTGCAGAGAGACTGTGCAATGTTATCTAATGATGTATATATAACGAGAAAAAAACTATAAAAGAGCGCATTTGTCAGCTATTTTAACAAGGAATTGAGAAACTTTAAAATATGATTTATCTGATATTCCAGATGAGAGCAACGGGATTGAAAGCTAATCGATAGTTGTAAGAAATTTTCCAGTTATCTCCAATTATATTAATCAGTAATATACCTATTGAAATTTATGAAAAAATATACATATTTTCACATGCCTTTGTATTTGTGTGATGTATCTGTCGGTTGTATTATATTTTGAACGTGCGTTTAAATCATGCATAATAAGAATAACCAAGTACAAGTATGATACATATTATAAAACATTGCATATATTGTTCTTTGTATGTATGTGTATGTATGTGTGTGAGTGTGTATATATATAAAATATAATGCATAATATACATTTATATATATATATGTGTATATGTGTATATATATATATATAATGTATATTATACGAATTATATATATATATATATCTTGCGAGTTTGCTTGCTTTTTAAGCAAGACGACGATTTTTAATTCTTTACATCTAATAAATAGATATAATGCGTGGTTTACTCTAACGTTAACGCGTAATATGCTCCGCGCCGATTATTCACTTATCACGATATCCAGCTATTTAAAAGCTTATTACACGTTAGCATTGATGGACTTAATTATCTTTAAATGATTATTCTTAGCATTTTAATATAAAGCTGTTTACATTTTTCATA
Organism: Pseudomyrmex cubaensis; assembly: GCA_014825685.1. Lineage (NCBI taxonomy): Eukaryota > Metazoa > Arthropoda > Insecta > Hymenoptera > Formicidae > Pseudomyrmex > Pseudomyrmex cubaensis. The sequence goes on along the minus strand of QVOA01019502.1, from coordinate 137,018 downwards.
TAAAACTTCAAAATATTATAAAAATATACAAAATATACAATAAGATGACGTGTTATATGTGTATGTATATATATATGTATATAAATATATATATACATATACACGGTGATTGTATAATAAAACTTATTAAAATAAGAACTTCATTTAATAGATTGATTTCTCTTGCATGGTTTCCTTAAAATTTTTAGATACACACTATAAAATATGTATTTACAATCAAAACTGTATTTAGAGAGATCGGAACTTATTCTACTTATTTGCTTTATAACAAATTTATTTATTCTGTCCATTCATTCTATGTTATTTACTTTATAACAGATTTACGTGTACTTTAATTCTTGTTTTATAATGTTATTATTAAAAGATATATATTTAAAATGATTAAAAATTGACAGATTATGATTCTCTCTAAAACATAAAACTGACATTTTGAAATGTTTTTTTTTAAAATTTACATTTTTCGAGAGCAATTGCTTCATATTACGTATTGAGAAACACAAAGAATTGATTCATGTCGCACTTGTCGTTTCCCACCCCAAGAAGTAAAATCGTTTGAGTGTGTGTTAGTCATGAACGACTGATGAGCAACATGGCGAGCGCTTGGTGGTAGGCGGATATTGTGCCCGACGTGGAAACGTCAAACTGGTAACTGTCAAAACTGGCGAGGAAGCAGAATGGAGCTGTTTCGCACTGACACTCATTTTATCTTCGTGAAGGAGCGGCATAGCCTCTGGTGTGACAAGTATACTGGCGAATTCGCCGCAAAATCGGGTAAGTTTTCCGTGTAATTGCGTTTGACACAGCGAGCGCGCACGAAGCGTCTCTTGTCAAACACGATTATGATGTCGCGTGAGCTCTAGAATCTATTTTTTATTTAAAGCGAATAGAATGTATGTGCAGACTATATCTGTAACGTGAAGATATATAATCAGAAATAGATTAATTTTTCTAATATTCTGAGAAAAAATAATTTATAATTAATAATGAATTTATTGAATATAAATTCATTAATAATTATAATGAAAAAAATATTGTATCATAAAATGATATCAGATTTTTTTTAATATTTATAATGTTGTGATGGCTTCATCAAAACCAAAAGGATTTTACAGATTGGGAATGGGCCACGCCAAAAGATTTGGAATGTCTGGGAATGTTTTATGGAATAGTGGGAAAGATTGAGCAGACGTCAGTGCTGGAGCCTCGCCTGATGCTTATAAAGGATGTCACACCGGCAGGAGAATTGCACGGCGGTCATGTTGTCTACAAAATCAAATCTGTAGCATTTTTACATATCGGTACCGAGAACACAGATGTCGGCCTGTTACCTTGCAAGAAGCATCAGTACGTGCTAAAGAAAAAGGGAAACGGCAGCTTGTTCGATGTGCCGCAGAAAGCAGCTCTGGCAAAAACTTGGGGTACAATAAAAAACGCCACGAATACTATAAAAAACACTACTCAGCAAGCAGCCGCATTAGCCACGTCTCAAGTAAGACGTCTACATCAATGGCAACATATGTTGATTTGTTCAAGATATCTCGTGTAATTGAAAACTTCACAATATTCCTCTTGATTCGCAGGTAAAATCTACAGTGACAAAACGTAGCGTAGTGAAGGACAAGGAAAGATTCGAAAAGAGGATATTAGAAGAATTGAATAAGATATTTACGGAAACTGATTCTTTCTTCTTTTGCCAAACTGGTGACATCACCAACAGCCTGCAACGGCAATGTATAATGGAACAAGATCAAAGCGATCAAGACAAGCCGTTGTGGCAGCGCGTGGATGATAGATTCTTCTGGAACAAGCACATGTTACATGACATCATTAATTTGAATGTTAGCAGCTGCTAAAAAATTCGTATTTCTACTTACAGCTGACTTTATAGAGAAACGTATAAATATTCTTTCTGAACAATAGCACAAAATTTGTTACATGAAACATTTTTATATTAATTTAATATATTTCTATTTATATCTAGTAATTTTCAAATATGACTATCATTCTGAAGTCAACTGTATGTGCAATAATAACAATCAGTTATTGTTTTGCGTTATCAGTTACAAAATTTTATCTTATCTAAACTATCACTTGCAGACAGATAAAGCAAATTGCTGGATATTACCGATCATTCAAGGCTACGTTCAAATAGAAAAATGTATAGTCGAAGTGGGCTTTGACGAGCAACCACAGCAAGAAACCTTTAATCTGGCAATTATATCAAGAAGGAGTAGATACCGAGCTGGAACCAGGTAATCTTTGTCTACGTATATAGTTTTGGTTGCTTAACGAGTTTCATCTTGCTCTGATTGCGTTAAAACAAATCATGATTAAATACATCCATGTGAATGTAATGTCACACAGGTACAAAAGACGCGGAGTGGACGATAACGGCAAGTGTGCGAATTACGTTGAAACTGAACAGCTAGTTTGGTACCACGATCATCAAGTGTCTTTCGTACAAGTACGAGGAAGTGTTCCAGTGTATTGGTCGCAACCGGGATACAAATATAAACCACCACCAAGAATTGACAAAGGTATACATGCAAAAGAGAAATCATTTATGTACTTCGCGAGCTTTACAGAACACAAATAATTGAATCTGATATTTTTCTATTGTTAACACACAGACGAGGCTGAAACGCAGGTGGCATTTGAGAAGCATTTTGGCGAGGAACTTGCATTGTACGGTCCTGTTTGTATCGTGAATCTGGTCGAGCAATCCGGCAAAGAAAAGATAATTTGGGAAACTTACAGCAACCATGTGTTTAACTATAATCACGTGGATATAACGTATACCACTTTCGACTTTCACGAGTATTGGTAAGTACTTCGAGCGAGATCGCTTTTCTCATGCTTTTTATCCTTGTTGCGTGATTATGTTACATCTTGAAACATTTTTCTGTCCTTAACGCAGTCGGGGAATGCATTTCGAGAACGTGTCTATTTTGGTTAACGCGCTGGCTACCGTGCTAGCAGATATGGGTTACTGCTGGCGCGATAAACAAGGTACGATTTGCATGCAAAAGGGCGTATTCCGCGTCAATTGCATAGATTGCTTAGATAGAACAAACGTGGTGCAAACCGCTCTGGGTAAAGCTGTTATGGAAATGCAGTTTTCAAAATTGGGACTAATACCGCCCGACGGAACTCTGCCTGCAAACATTAGACAGACTTTCCAATCGCTTTGGGCTAATAATGGGGATATTATTAGCAAGCAGTACGCGGGAACGAACGCTTTGAAGGTCCGTACATGTCAAATGGTCCGTGTATCTTTTCAGGCTTTGTCTCCGGATTGCGATTACACGGTTTATTATCATTTACAGGGAGATTACACGCGTACCGGAGAAAGAAAGTTTACCGGGCTGATGAAAGATGGCATGAATTCTGCGAACAGGTAGAGAACTACATGTACTATAATCCTTCACCTTTATTTTATATATCCGCTTGATCCCCTTCATTGTTTTTATTCATTTTCTATTATCATCTTCAACGTCTCGCGCAACACACAAAGAGTTCAGACCTCATCACACGTGGAAGAATAATATCCCGAAGTTAGATATTCGAAACAGAGAGTTTGTTTGCTCTATAGCAGCCTGACATTGGCCTTTCTCGTTTTCCCATAGATATTATCAGCAACACTTTATGGACGACTTACGTCAGTCGGCGATAGACACGCTGCTAGGAAACCCAATCGACGTTGAACAACTGAACAACGATTGGTCACACTATTTAGATATCTTTGATAATTGCTGTCTCGAACTTATACCTATGAAACCACCAAACGTACAACTTCAAATCGCTACTCTTCCCGACTTCCTTTATGCCACTGCCCTATATGATTTATTAAGGTTCGTTGCTTGCTTTTAGCTTCTCTTTCGGCAACGTGCAGAAGAGATGTGTGTTTCAAAATTAACTCAATTTTTCTTACACGTTAAATTGTGCGGCATAATGAAATATATTATCGCTAGCATGGAAAGCTGTTTCCGTTCAAAAAAGTTTTTCTTTTGCATGTTCAGCTTTGTAACCTGATATTCTCCCTTATTTTGTTTAAAGAATTCAGTTTGATTTACAGGCCAGTCATCTTTATAAAAAGAGTTGCTTTCTTTGAACAATTTCTTGTATATATATATGCATAAAATAGAATTTATTATCTTATAAACTTTTGAATGGAATACTACTCTACTCTCTTTTTCTTGACTGTTCTAAGTCATTCTTCAAATTTTGTCACTTGTGTGCGAAATTAAAATTGTATGCAACTGTCTCTCTCTTTTGCAGATATTATTTGAATCGCTTCAAGGATGTCTACAGACAAGCGACAATTGATATGATGTTGGGAAATTCAGTGAGCGAGGAAGTATTTTTAGAACGCACGGAAGAGGAAGATAACGCGGCGACTGCGATTCACGTGAAATTACTAATCGAAGACTGTAAAAAGCTATTGATACCTGATCCCGAAATTATTCTAGGCAGTTGGGGAGTTATCGACGCCGATCCTGTGTACGTGCAAGCAAATATGTTTGAAAAACTGAATAACTTGTAACTGAATTTTGTAATGAAAGCATATAGAAGTTTGTTTTATTATGAAAATATTTTGATTTTATTTGTAATTATATGTTTATATAATGCACGTGTTTACACATGTGTTTCAACCAAAGTTTTTGTTTTGTAGTACGGGTGATCCAACGGAAACGGAAATGGACACTATCCTGATACTGACGCGTGACAGTTATTACGTGGCGGATTACGACGATCAGATTGACAAAGTTACAAACTACCAAAGAGTTTCACTAAACGACATCGTTCTGATTGAATTTGGTCAACCCGAAAACACTGTCTTGTTCTTCAAGAATAAGCATTATCACTGTATTAGAATCAATTACAAAGTGAACGGCGAGTGCGGCTACTTTCACATGTTTCGTAGTACAAATTTAAGATTTTTTAACAACATGGCTGTCGTGATCAAAACCGAGGAGGAAAGCATAGGTAATAATTAGTGATAATTATTTTTTGTCACGATTTTACATGTTGACTTTATCTTCTAACGAATTTTATATGCGTGATATGTTTTTCATATTATTAGAGTCTCTAAAAGCAATTTGCGAAGCAATTTCGGTAGCTATGGAGATCGCAGGCTTGCCAAAAGTTCCCGTGGCTGTGAACGTCGCGTTAGACAAAAGAAAGAGTAAATTAGTAAATGTTAAGGGATCTACTGGGTTATTAGATATCTCATCGTTTCCGGAGCTAACGAGAAACGTGTCTGAAACACAGTTACTCGCTCTAAAAACAGCAGGTTTGTTTTTTGGGATAGGTTTAATTGTTTCTGTACTCGCATATGATATGCTCCATGTGTAAATATTTCGAATAACATCGAACACTTTTAGGCACAAAAGCATTGAGCAACATGTCGGAGCAGTTCAGCAAACTAAACAAACTGAGTTTCGGCGCGAAGAAGCCGATTGATTTGGCCAAGAGCATGGATAGCAAGAAAACAGAGATGCAGTCGTCAAAGCCGATCTTTACTGTTGGTAGCAGAGACATCTCGGGCAACGAAAAAGAGAAATACAGCAGTAGCAGCAGTAGCGAGGAGAATATCGAAATGTCGCGTATACACCTTGAAAAGCCCGCGAACTTCAGTCACGATAAACATCTAATGGAAGCTTATACGCCGTTAATCGGCATTATCATGGGTGTGAAGAACAGCGGGGTCGTGGACGGTGACGTTTGCGAAACCAACGTTAACGTGGAATTATCCGCGAGGCACCAAGATAGAAATCTGAATTTGAAACCTGACGTGGCTATCGACGCGCTGCATCTGATACAGCAAACTGGGTCCGGCACCAGTATTCTCAGTACCTCGCCGCAGAAAACCACCGCAACTACACCGGAGATAACGGTATTTGACATGGGAGACAATCTAGATGAAGAGAGGGAACGAATGATTCCACCGTCAACGCTTTCGCTTTCCAAGAACATCAGTCACTCGACCGGGGATGTCGACAACAAGGCGTCGACTAATATAAAGAACACTCTTCAAATGGACAACAGATTGGACGAGAAGAAAAGATCGGCTTCCGAGCAGGACTTGACGTTGAACATCACATCGTCCCAAAGCGAATCCGCTTTGAAATCCATCAAAGATAACATCGCGAACGTCACTAGTCCGGTAGCGTCTACAGCAAAGGATATCTTGTTGCCATTCTCGAAGCTTGCTAAAGGTGTTCAAACATTAGGAGCTAATTTAGATCCTAGAAAGCTGAAGACAGGTCACATAATGCGAAATTTGTCAGAACAGCATATGGAAGAGCGACGGAAACTTCAGGAAAGATGGGCCTCCTGTCAATCTAGGCTTATTGCTTTATAAACTTTTACTACCCGAATGACCAGCTTTCTGATCGCAATTCGTTATTAAATATCAATCTAGAGCTTTTATTAACATGTACGAGACGTTATGAATTCGATATCATATAGCGAAACATGAGTGCCATTACGCATTCTTAAAAACAAAAAAAAAAAAACAAAAAAAAAACAAAAAAGACAAAAAGAAAAAAATAACGTATTAAAAGGTTGTACTATAGGCGGTTTTATCACATAGATCGCGTGTAGTTTAATATGAGAAAAATATCACGTATATACATAGAGACAAGTAGCATATAAATTTGGTCGTGTTTTGTAGAAAATCTTAAAAAATCGATCTCACTGCACCTATTTCGTATATTTTCACACCTCACAAATGTAGTATTATCAGTGTGAATCAATAAGAAAAAAACACTTGGAAAGAAACTCTAACACGGCAGTTAAGAACAACACAAAGTACAATATGGTCAATATATATTTGTTAATTAATTGGTTTAAGATGTGCAGTTTCATAAATTTTGAACAGTTTCTGTGCATTGCTATTATACGGGATCGTGCGTGCTTTTAGCACTGTTTTCTTGAACCACCCCGTCTATGTAAATTTTACTACGTATTAGCTAACAATTTTTTGGGTATATTTTTACATTTTTAATAACAATTTTCTGACATTTTTAGCGACCCTATTTAAATGCGACCAATCTGAATTAATGGTATATGAGCATTTTTTCGATGTTCAATGCTGTATGAAATTTTCTCCCAGTATCGAGATATTTTTCTTACATATGTATATTTTTTTTTTTTTTTTTATTAATGTGCATACTGGTATGTGCATGTACTTTTTATATACGAGAAAGAAAATTAACTTACAATGCAAGTGGGACGATTTATTTGTACAGGAAGAGAGAAGCTTTATAGTCAATTATGTAAATACAGTGAATGATTTAAACATAGTTTAGTAAAAAAAAAAACAAAAAATACGTACAATATATAGAAAAAAGAGTGACATCATTGCTACACGAAGAGATAAAAAAATTGTTACAAGTCTTAAAATTGTTTCGAGAAATACAAATTATAAAATCTTTTAAAACGTCAACGTTACGTTTTTAAATTTAAAGTTTTTTAAATTTAAAAACGTAAGAGCTAGAGAAAAACTTTAGAGCTTTTGTCAAACCGATCGTTTAAGTTACAAATTCTTATAAATTGTTGTCTCATTAATTCTTATGATAATTTTTATAATGTGTTATGTATGTAGAAAAAAATTAATATACTTTAAATATGTAGCATAACTGTGTGCGATTTCGTGTAATTGTAATAATTGTACATTTGTTTACTGTTATAATTTTTAGATGCTTTAATAGACGTTGCAGAATCATAAAGTATTTATAGAGCCAGCAAAACACATTCAGTATTACATGAAGCATGTGCTATTCACGAAACCAAGCGAATTATATTATACGTGTGTGCAAATCAGTGATGTAGGAGGATTTAGGAGCGAATATAGCGCAAATCTCGTATTTTATATCATAGGGAATCTCTATAAACAAACACGATGTCGCATTGCCTATTCTAAGTGTAAATAATATATTGTGTCATTAACACCACAGGATTTCAATTCCCGTCAGCGTGTGCAAAATGCACGACAGAAACAAACCTAATCTCGTATACATATTTTTAGCGAGCGTTCCTTTTACCATAAATATATATATATATATATAATAGTCTGTGATACAAATTTTGCGGAATACACACAAGTCATATTTGAGAAAAGATAGAACTGATAAGACTGTGTGAATTCTGAAAGAGATTTAGCTACGCTTTAGGGTAAAAATATGTAACTAAGCCGTTTGTTTTCAAGTACTCATTATGAGAATTTAATCTTGACTTTGTTACCACAAGCTTATTCATTTTGATACGATCGGAAAAATTATTTATTTCAAAGTTAGGGTGTGATTGTTATTTTTTATTTGACGAATGCAATGTAAGGTCTAATGCAAGTTTTCTTATATTGAATTTGTGTGATGTGTGTTTTATCACGGTTTTTATAGTAGTTATAACATTACACAACACACACACACACACATACACATACACAAGCGTCTCTCGCAAGAAATACATGAATTAATAGAGTGATTCTATGAAGAATAAAATTATTATTCTTTGAAATCAGTGACTAAATAATGTACATCAAAATTTTAAAGATCTTTTACCTAAGTATCTTGTTCATAAGTATATTTTTCATTTTCTTTCTTCCAAAAACAGTTACGTTAAACTTATTTTTTTCACTCTTCTAATTCACTTAGTTTTTGCGAGATTAAATCTCACACATCAAAAGCCTCGATCGTAAAGCCTGTAGAAAAGCTTGATATGACTTGTATCTTATATTACTTATTATGTTCTCATTAAAACACAAACAATTTTGCGTACACGCCAATCACCAATCATTGAGAGCACTTCTAGAACGAATAATAAAACATATATTGACTTGTGAATCGTGGCTGTTGACTTTTTTTTACCTCAAACAGTAGATCTATTGCTCGCGCATATAGAATCAGTATCAAAACTGTGATTTCTTGAAAATGTGCCATATTTAACTTTGAAAAAATGTAAAGATAAGTGTTAAAAGTTTTTATTTAAAAAGGAATAAAAGACGTTATGAAGGAATAACGTCTATAAATAAGGAATTGGATAATTCATATCGATGCGAGTGATTATTTATCGATAGTAAAGGTCGATGTTTCACGGATACAAATCGACGCGGCTCGGACTCGAACCGTGTTACATTTGTACCATTGTACCCTCATCGTAGTTCTGACATGAACTTATGTATGGCGTTAAAAGCAGCGTCGCAAGAGTCGTAAGAAACGCGAATGAGATCAATGGATTGGGAACCTTTTTTTTCTAAGGATATAATTGTTGGTTATGTGACAGTATGGACAGCGCACGTGGGCACATTAAACGAAAAGAAAAAACCGGTGCACGCGGTGTAGAATGTTTGTGGGGCGATCTGAAAACTCATCCACAGTGCGTTCATGGTAATTTTTTCAATATGTAAAACAATAAACCTTAATATTTTTATGTCAAAAAACTTTACGTCAAGAAACTGTAATCTTTATTTTATAGGGCCAACATTGTTGTTTGGCAGATACGTCGACGGTGAAGTAAATAAATTTTATGCATGCTCTGCTTGTCGTGACAGAAAACTATGCAAAGTCTATTTGAAATATGGAGAAGAATTATCAAAATCTCAAAAGAGTATTTTGGAGCAAGAGAAGAAGAAATTTACACTGCATTATTTTCCTCAAAAATTGTTCATCCGGTTGAATGAAATCAAAGCAGTATCTCCAACAAACAGATGTTACTGCCATACATGTGAAAAGTTAATATTTGCTTCTGAAAAGGAAAAACATACTGATCATGAGATTACAGAAAACTTGACTGATTATCAATTGCGTCACCCAACAGAGCTTTTAAAGGTCTTGGATGATGCAAAGAAAGAAGCACAATATTTCTTCTCAATGAAATCTACCAAGGATATAACAGACATGCTTTTGAAGCTTGGAGCTAAGCAGATTCTTTGTATTGGAACACCAAGAATACATGAATATATAACCGAATTTCACGCAGATAAAATATCTTCTCTTCTTTTAGACTTTGATGGTAGATTTGTAAGTAGATTTAATAATTTATAAGATTTTACAAACAAAACAATTATATTGTACATGTTAAATATATTATTAATCATTTTAGCACAATTTTTTTGGACCTCTGGAATATTGTTGGTATAATTTTTTCAACCATCACTTTTTCAAAAAAGATACAATTAATGTGTTTGAAGATTTTATTAGTCAAAATAAAGGAAAGAACACTTACTTGATATGTGATCCCCCCTTTGGTGGTCGTGTAGAGCCCATGTCTTACACAATAAAAACCATATCTGATTTGCATAGAAAATTAAATAATATTGCTGATAATGACAATGATAATTCACTGAAAATTATGTTTATGTTCCCATATTTTATGGAGCACATAATGAAGGAAAAGAGCAATCCTCCAACAGTGGCTGGCGGTTTGAAGGATTTGGAAATGTCCGATTATAAAGTTGATTATGACAATCATCCGTTGTTTGTGTTAGGAAAACAAGGATCCCCAGTAAGACTCTTTACAAATGTACCATTAAAATTACTTGAACTTCCTACATCTGATGGATACAAGTTCTGCAAAAAATGTGAGAAATGGGTGTCTGCCGAAAATAAGCATTGCAAGAAGTGCAAAGAATGCACGTCTAAAGACGGTCGTACGTACAAACACTGCGATATATGCGAGCGATGCGTCAAACCCACGTGGGAGCATTGCGAAGCGTGCAAACGATGTATGTTGGAAAAACATACGTGTGGCCAAGTTCCAAATATTGTAGGAAGATGTTTTAAGTGCAACGAATTAGGTAAATACTAGTATTTAAGCACTTGTAATCATACGTGTTTCTCTTCTAATTCTTTATCAATTTGTTCGTAGGTCATATCGCAAAAGAATGTCCGACTTTATCTTCTACCGAGATCACAAATGGGACAAACGCGAAGAAAACCAAACTAGTTAAGAAACGCAAAGCTGAAAATGAATCGGAAACACCTCCAATTAAAAAAGACAAAGTTAAACATTCGCAAAAAATTGTCAAGCAAAAAGGTCACAAAAGCGATAAGAACAAAGTTCTAAATACAGGAAAAAGTAAAACTAGTAAAGGAAAGCAAAAAAAATAGAACGATCTTTTTACATATATATATTTTACATATATATATTTTTATGTATATATGGACAATAAATAGCAAATTTGAAATTTATTTTTAATGGTTTGTAATTTTTTTCATCTTGTTTTTGTCTTATATTCAATTATTTCATTCGTGTTATATTCAGTACATGTTTTTGTTAAGTTGCCTGTCTACCAATTTTTGACTTGTACAAATTATTTGAGTTTGAACGGTTGATTTTTTGGAACGTTGATACGACTTGGTGGATTCTAGTTTTCGTCTTTATGTATGAAGATGTAGAGCAGCGAGTTATGAGAGGGATACATGATTTTAACAAAAACATGGAGTTTGCTTATATTTCATACAGATGCTGATGTTTGCTTTCTATTGATTTATCTGTGATATTTCAATTTTCGTTGGTTTCATAACATGTGTAATAATCAGCTGACGACGTAATAAGAAACTTACTATTTTGCGATTTATAAATGTGTAATATATTAATCACATCTTATTGTTTGCTCATTTAAGAACATTTTATATTATTTGCTCGTGTTTCATCTTTGAAGATAAAGCGAAAACCGTGTAGCTATCGACAATGAATAGGAAATCATATTTTATTCCATAGACATATTCGATTTCCATAATCTTCAGAGTGCTCTATTGTGAGTAGGAATATTCGAACTATGTCTCGAAATACTCTATAGGAATTTCAAGTACTAAGTATTCGACGATATGTATATAATCGACGGAACTCCTCGAGCAACGTCTCAGTGTTTTTCTGATAGGCGGAACACTACTCTGAGAGAACATTCTTCAAACATCTCGTTCAGAATGCTAAAAGAACTTGTTATTTTGGCGAGTCTAATCTTTCTGAGTTATGCCTGTTTGATTACCAATTGTCCTCGCGGTGGAAAAAGGGGTGACATTGCACCTTTAGGAACTGTAACTCGAGAGGTCAGTTTTGTTTTGTTTTGAACATTATTTTATTTGTTTCAATAGCCAGTTTTCTTAAATTCTAGCAATGTTTCTGGAAGATAAATGATCAAATCTCTATCTCTGTCTATTTCATATAAACGTTTTTTTAAATATTGAATTTATCAAATTATAAAAACTTTAAATTACATATAATATGTATTCAATTACAATATGTGTATAATTTATATATTATTACATCCAATATATAATTTATACAAACTTCACTAGTAATGATACATGTGCAATTACATTTGTGCACTTTATAATCATTAATTAATAATTAATTTTTACCTTCTTCTAGTGTCCCTCATGTGGTCCTAATCGTCTGGGTCAATGCTTCGGGCCCTATATCTGCTGTGGTCCTAGCATTGGCTGTTTCTTAGGTACACCTGAAACATACAGATGTAGAAAGGAAAGCCTATATTCCAGGCCCTGCATTGCTGGATACGCAATGTGTCGTGGAAATACCGCGAGATGTGCTACAAACGGAATTTGCTGCTCGCAAGGTGAGCGTGAGGTGAAATATGTGTGAAAAATTTCACAAAAAAAAAAAAAGTTTAAAGATCAGTGAGCGATCAAAGAAAAATAATGAATGATTCATTCATTTTTACAGAATCCTGTCATGTCGATACATCCTGCAGAATTTTTGACAGTAATCGCAAAATCGATGCTGATCTCTCAGGCAACGAAGTTTCCAATGAAATACTTCAATAGACTGTTCATTCCATAATTGTCACGAAACATATATTTCGAATCGATAAAAAGATGTAACTACATACTTGTATTAATTACGAAATAAATAATCAAAACGCAAAAAAATTACCACCTCTACCAAGATTATTTGTGAATTCTCTGTTTTTTTTTTCCCCCACATTTAAAATAATACCTTTACATATTAATATAAAACTTTTTCGTACATCGACGTGTTGGTGTTTACAATCAGAAGCATCCGCGACGCCTGCGAAAAAACATCGCTGGAGACTTTTTCAGATTCTTGTTCCAAACAGTGTCTTATTATACACCAATAGATATTAGACGACAAAATATGTTTATCTTACCAGAAATGAAAAAGGAAGAATCTCTTCTCATTAAAAACTCACCGCACCGCCAGACCGCCACAACGACGAGTCGTCGGAAGCGCAAAATCGAACGCAAAATATAGCTAATCGATTGATCGATTACAGTTGATCAGACACGATTATAAGACGAATTTCCAACAAGCTCGACATTCAATTTTTCACGCACATATTTTGGCGCGACCGGTGAAAGTCTTTCAATATTACAATAAACTAACATGATTTTGGATGCACTAATGCCTTAAAATGGATGTGCGATGTAATCGTGCGCGTTTAAATTTGACAGTCTCGTGAAATTCGTCATTCGATTAGCTAACCTAATCTGACTCCACATTTTGGTCTGAAAAATGGCGTCTCCCTTGTCACGATTGCCGTGGATATTTCTTGTGAGGAACACGACGCGAGCAATGACGATCGTGCTCGGCAAACGGCACGCGAGAGTTCGCACATTCTGCCAGCAACAGCGAAAACAAAACATGAGCTATTACAGAATGCCGGGACTTCTAACCTATGTCGCGCTTGCCCCGGTAGGAGTGCTGTTTGGGTACACACTAAATGCCATCTGGGAAGATTACATACAACGGATACGTAAGAATTTCAAAGTGCCCGAGCTTCATGTTCACGCTCTCTCGCTGAACGATAATCAGAACAGATCCAAGTACAATTTTATAGCAGATGTGGTAGAGACTTGCGTACCATCTGTGGTGTACATCGAAATCAAGGACAATAGAAGGTAAGTCACTAATAGTAATTGCACAGGATCATTTATTCTATTATTTTCTAGATGATAGTCTTATAAATAAATTACAATGTTGCGTCGTGTTTTGTGAGATGTTATGCGTATATTATAATATATTGAGATATATTACAGCAATAATACTTATGGGATATATACTAATTGCTGCTAACTGTAAAATAGGCTAGATTTCTTTACAGGAAAGCCAACCACTACCAGTAATGGATCAGGATTTATTGTTAGTGAAGATGGTTTAATACTTACAAATGCTCATGTTGTAATAAACAAGCCTCATACAACAGTGCAGGTAAATGTGAGTTCTCCTAAGAATCCTATTTCCCTTTCCATTTTCCGCATCCTATACATGTATAAAGTTTGTTGATTGTTTCTTGTGTTATTATTTAAAACAATCTGAGTTTTATTTATTAATATATAGGTACGACTTAATGATGGTAGTACATACATAGGAGTAATAGAAGATGTTGATATGCAAAGTGACCTTGCCACTGTGCGAATAAAAAAGGTAAGAAACAGTTTTATTCTATGTTATATATGAAAAATTTGTGTGTACTAAAGTTTCTTTCACAATTTCTGACTGCATAGACAAATCTACCTGTGATGAAGCTTGGTACCTCAGCAACCATCAGACCAGGAGAGTTTGTAGTAGCTATTGGTTCCCCACTATCTCTTAGCAATACAATAACAAGCGGAGTTGTGAGCAGTGTGAATAGACAAAGTGAAGAACTTGGTCTACACTCGCACATGGAATACATTCAAACAGATGCGGCAATTACTGTGAGTAACTTATTAATTTTTGAATTGAATATCAACCATTCTGTTTTATTGGTTTTTTGCTCTATCAAGACATTTTTTTATAGTTCGGAAATTCAGGTGGACCACTGGTGAACTTAAACGGAGAAGCAATAGGTATAAACGCGATGAAAGTGACGTCTGGCATTTCATTCGCTATACCTATAGATTATGCGAAAGAGTTCTTGAAAAAGAACTCGGAATGTCGTCGAAAAGGCAAAAGTAACTAGAGTCAAGTTTTATAGCCATTTAAATTTTGTCTCTAAGCTTTTCAAATCTTTTTATATTTATATTTTACATTTTTATAGATTTAACCACTCACGAATCTAAGAGAAGATACTTGGGCATCACAATGCAAACTCTGACGCCAGAAACTTTGCTTGAAATGCAGCAATACGGCGACTACATGAATGTCAGGCATGGGGTCTTCGTATGGAAAGTAATGGTTTCATCTCCGGCTCACTTGTAAGTCAGCGCACGCATTTAAACTTGAATATTTATACGGAGATGTGTCTGGTATTGAAAAAATTATAAGCGTGATGTGTTTGCACAAATTTGATTGTTGCAGAGCTGGATTGCAGCCTGGAGATATAGTGACGCACGCCAATGGTGAGGCTGTACAGAATTCAAAAACTATTTACAAGATTCTAGAACAACCAGGGCCAATAGATTTGCAAATTGTGAGAAGAGGAAAAGTTTTATATATAAAAGTCAATCCTGAGGATTTATAGGAGTCGTTTACTGGTATTTAAAAAATTTTATAAAAAGTCTATTTTGCAAAACCCTTGTATTATATATCTTGCTATAGATTTGTCATCAATTTAAATGTAAATTGATATGATACAGTCTTTTGAGGAAATGACGTATATCTATTCGCTTGCCTTTTATGTACATAAAATATAACAATATATATGTTATATATAAAAATTCATGTATATATTAATTTACATAGTATTGGTTGTTCAAAAAGTATTGTTTGAGCGCATTTCGTAATATTATCTTTGATTTTTCTGTAAAAATGCTATGTATAGCTTTTGCGGTATATATACTTTTCGAGTAATCAAATAATTTTGAAATCAAGTTGATATTATAATGTCAAGTTATAATATCTAAAATGTTATATACAATTTATTAAATAAGAATACATGTAAAATGTTAATATACATTAACAAAAAATATTTTTGCACAAATATATTTTTTTAGAGTACATCATACATGTTTGTGCTTTCAATGTACGTTCAACTCAGGACGTTTGAACGTTTACACGCGTCAGTCTGTCATTGTTAAATGTAAGGAAGAAGACAGACTGACGCGTGAGCGCCCAAAGCAAACGCATTCTCAGTATCTATTTATAAAATCTCAATCAAAAACCTGGCAAAAATCGCGTTTATCGTTTAACGCGCATTTTACAGGCGGTGAACCGGTTCATCGGTCACATTGTCGAGCCTGCTGCAACGCACGCCTCTTGGTTGTACTACATCCGTTTTAATTTAAATACATGTACGATGAAAAGGTCCACTTATTGACTTATGCGATTTATCAAGCGAGGAAGCGCCGCGCGTTTATTTCTCGATTATCCACTTTATCTGCCGCACATTTTTTGGCCGCGAGAAGAGACAGTGTCACGTTGTGCGAATAATCACGTCGAGTCCTTGTCGCGATACACAAACGCGCAACACCAAGTATTGGACTGTGTGTGCGCGTGCACATGCACGCCGGGTGTGGTCCACCGACTTGGCTTGCATTATGTTTATGTTGTTTACGATGTAAGGCGACCTCCGCAAATATGTGGCCGGATCTTCTGCGGCGAGATGCGCGTGGGTGCGGCATAGGGCTTCTACCGGCGGCGCGATTTTTCCAACGGAGCGGATTTTACTGTCCGCGGACGCGTGCGTCTTGTTGGAATTCTAAGTGGTCGTTTCTGTTCTGGGATGTAACAGCGGGCGTTCGCGTCGATTCGCGAGAAAGGATTCATGAAAGAATAAGACGACTTAACGACCCTCTTTGCGAACTGTATCCTTGAAGAGGACGTTGATGATAGATGAAAAGCGATGAAAAGTAGAAACGCAACACCAAATGAAACAAGGTGATTGATCGATGTTATTTTTTTCACATTACACACAACACACGACGTTTTAAAAAGGAAAAAACGCGACACCGAATTAAAAAGAAAGTTGTGACAGAGAAAATGATTAATCTATTTTTAATCTAGGCATATCGCTTTTCTATACTTCGTTGGAATATTACAATTTTATTATCTTTGATACGTCGAGCCGACGAACATTGCAGATAATACGTAATTATATGTTGCACGATTAGCATAATTTCGCAACTATTGAAATCATGGGCTTTTATAGATGCGCGGAAAAAGGATCAAAAAGGATAAAGGAAAGGATGCGAGGCGCTCGATGCGGTGCGTTACTTTGAAGTTACTCCGAGTCCGCGGAGGGTTAAGGAAATAAGAGGTGCCTTGACCTATACGGCGCGCGGAAGGGGGAAGGAGAAGGGTGGCACGAGCACACAAGCGGAGGTAATCGAGCGTTTCTGCCGAGCGTGTTCACGGTCCCGACCATTATCTTCTCGCGCTCTTGTCTCTCCCGTCCCTTCGTTCCCCCGCGCATACGCGCGCGATCTCTTCTCCCTCGATCTTTTATCCTTCCGCTTTTTCCTTTCCCCTTTCGTTCCTCGCGTCGACACGCGAGAACCTATTCCCTGATTATCCACGCTTTCGCGGTTATTCTCGCCTACGAGCGACCAACGCCTCCCTTCTGTTTTCTCCTACGTGCTGCTGCCGCTGCGATAGCGAAGAACGTGCTGCTGCCGCTGGTAGCGCGTAATGGTATAAAGAAGAAAACAGCGGAATCTTGGGTGCGAGAATTATCTCCGCGCCGTGAGGACGAGATATTCCCGAGGATTGCGCCCACATACGGCCGGCGAGGAGTCTCTTCGGGACGGGACGATGACCGGAAGCGTGAAACACCAGAACCACCTGAGGGGTCACGACTCGCCGTTACCTCGCCGCGATAGGCGTGTCCCGTCGGATTAATCCGCGAAACGGTGCTCGACGTGGGAGGAATGAGGAAGCGCCGCGCTTGGAAATTGACACTGCAAATGCATCCCGTCGCATCCCGTGAGAATTCCTTCGCGTGGAACGTGGGCTCCAAAGCTTCGTTCGAGTTGTGGAACATCGAGATTCATCGACCGACTATAGAGAAGATATTCCTAGCCGATCTTGCTTCTTTAAAACATTTCGTTCTGTCTGAAAATTGGCCCTAAATTGCGAGTATCATTGACGTTAGCGCGCGTTTATGCAAAGCTCGGGATATGAATTAACAAGACTCATTTGCGTGCGCGCTGTTTAAAATTTAAATAAGGCAGATGTGGAAACGTCTCAGCTCAGGACAGCCTCATATCATCGTGAAGGTTATATTTCCAGTTTATCGCGACGCTCTCTACCTATATATTCGTATCGCGTTTTTCCCGTCAGCGCGGCATTACTTGAAAATTCTTCTCGAGTACCGGTCCGAGATTGAGCGCGATATTCCACGGATGCTGTATCCGCCTACACGCTCCTCCGATGTTTTCAACTTTTCATCGGTGATGCGGGGTCGGCGCGATAAGAAGAAGAATGAGAAATATCTCGAACGAAATTACGAATGTATCGAGGGGAAATAAATCTCACGGGATGCAGTTTCTGCATAAAGAGAAGACATTGATGTAAAAATAGAATGATAAATAATATCCGGTGCTTTTGCAGAAACGGGATATGCAAAATACACGCAAATCCTCTCGGATTTGCGCGCAATGGACAGGTTGATTTCCCGCCCCAACCCTTTTATGTCATCATAATGCTCGTCCGAGAAAGGAGCGCGGATAGACTACCACACGTAGTCTCTCTCGCAAGTCCGGGTCATCGCAATCGGCCGGCACCGCCAAGGACGAGGGAGGGTCGTGTGATTTTACTGCGCGAGGAAAAGGATTCCTGCGAACGTCTGCGGTTTCGCGGCGCGAGATAAAAAAGTTCGCGGCAGGCGAACAATTTCGCTGAACATGAACGTGTCGCGGCCAACGTGTGCGATCAAGGCCAATCGCGGAATTATCTTATTCGCGATTGAAAAATTACCGGGCGATCGATCGGATTCGATTGTGCGCGTCTAATCTCGCAACATAGTACGTTCTCGCGAAAAGCGGCGCAATTTAAATTTTTAACACAAGTGAAAGAGTGTGAAATATGTTTGACAATTGGAAATCTAATAACACGAGAATGCGAATATTCGCGCGCGAGGAATATTATAAGTTTAACTTTACGTCTTAAGATGTCCAAAGATACAATATTGTGTGTCTCTATACGTTAATTAAGTATAAAAGTAATTAAAGTTAATTGTAATTCAATTCCTTTGAAGTTGCACGTTACATAGTTGCCGTACATACAATTTATTGTAATTAACAAAGAAAGAGAGAAAGAGAGAGTGCTCATATTCAATTTACATACGTACAAGACTTTGTGCCGCATAAATGCGCGACGTTTCTCAGTAGAACAAGCAATAAGAAGAGCGACTGGTCAGACTTTAGTTTTACTCCCCTGGAGTCTCACATCGAGAAAATTAAAGGTCTGTTACTCTATCCCTGCTCGCGACTTATGACATGTGTGAGTCTCAGTTCGGTATGCGCTTTATTAAAACGCATACCGAAGTAAGAAAAAAAAAAAAAAAAAAAAAAAAAAACGCAAAACGACGACAACGTTAAAGAGCGGGCCTGACGGCCTTGATATTATCCGACCGTCTCGTAGCAATTATAGTGTGTAATAACGCTGCAGCACTAATTAATAAAGGAGAGTTTTCTCGCTTGTAACACTTAAATGTATTTTTTTTTGTTTTTGGTAATCTCTTTCAACAAACATCTGTCGCAAAAGATCGAACGTATCAATAATATCGATTACTGTAATTTTAGATATTTGTTATATGATTTATGGGATTGGGAGAACCGTAACCGGAACGAAAGGGCCTCGTACAAGATTCTCATCAAAATGCGTCACAACGCAAATGAAACGACCGAAGGTCGAGTGTAGCTCACAAAACCAGAAAAGAACCGGGGCTTGTGTTACGACGACGACGAAGAAATTCGTATCTACGCGAGCGTCAGGATCGTTGAACGACCTCGAGTAAGTCGAACCAGTTTTTGTCTCTCTCTGAGGTGTGCGCGCTTCATTCAATTTCTGCATTCTAACGACGAGAATGTTTCGTCAATTGTGTCAAATTGCACTTAAATGTGTTGAGGATATTTACGAGGACTCGTTGCGAAAAAAACTATATTAAGTGTTGAATTTTTGAGCAGTAACTAATTACGCGAATCGTGTGGAGCAAATATATTTAAGTAGGACAATATAAAAAAGATTTTGAGAAATAAAAAAGTAAACATATTCAAAAACTGGAGAGATATAAATAATAAGAAAAAATATAGATATACCATAAATAAAAAAATTAATAGATAATAAATATAACACATGTAGGAATTTTTTAAAATAATTTTAACATTATACAGATTTTACAAATTGTTTAAATATATTTTTTGTTATTTATTTGACGGAGACTGAATTTCGAAAGCTCGCATAAGAGAGCGATATCTCGAAAAGCGTTTCTCGTAGAAAAGTTCGTTTCTCGAGAGCCGGTACGGCGACTTTTCTCGGCTTTACGACGTGCTCGAACGAAACTGCCACGCCGAAGACAACTTGGTGGGCGAAGAAAAAAAAAGCGGGGATCCCAGAATCAATGTACGTGATCCGGGATCGACGTCTCGGCGGCGAGCGGATCTGCTTCGTCCTTCGACAATTCCTCCTCGGGTTCCTGGTCTGAAGACGTCCCGCGCAGCTATATAAGTCAAAACCAGATCGCAAGCAAAGTGCACAGACAGTCTTTCAGCCAGCAAGGAGGTCGGCAGAGACACATCGAGCACGATGCAGACACTGGTAAGCGCTGGGTCCGCCCTTTCTCTAGCTAGCAACAGTTTCCTCACGTTCATAAGCTATTGTTTCGTGTTTCAAGATTCTTTTTTTTTTTTATTCTTTAAAGAAGATCACTTGTTTAGTTTCTAAATGCAATAAATTAACATGTTTATTCTATTTACTTTGCATGTATAAGATCTTTTTATTTTTTTTATATATTATGTCTGTACAAAAGTAGCATAAAAAATTAAAATTTAAAGACGTTTCTTATTGCACATTTAAATGTTTAATTTGCTTGTGAAAAAATTGCACAATTTTCGGATTAAAGAACATCGCGCGCTTTATCAAATAAATTACTTTTTCTATTCTCTTCAACGGCAATGAAAAATTCGATGAAGTTATTGTCATTTTGCGTCAACAATTTCCGCGGTCGATTATATTCTCTCGTATTCCCGTAGATTTCAGTTTTCGCGATTCTCGGCGTGGCGACGGGCGCGCGGCTGACTCTGCTGCCGTACGCGTACCTGGCGGATCCACTTCCGGTGTACTATCAATCGCAGGACACTCGTGCCGGCGTGCACTCGTACAGCTACGCCGGCGGACCGTCCGCCAAAGAGGAAATCCGCGGCTCCGATGGGGTCACGCGCGGTTCTTACAGTTACATAGACGCGAACGGCTTCCTGCAGTCGGTCTTCTACGTCGCGGACGAGGACGGGTTCCGCGTCGCCGCGACAAATCTGCCGTCAGACAACGGCAATCCGCCGTACGATACCAGCGATATCCTGCTAGCTAAAACGATCCAGCTGGAATCTTCCGCCGCACAAGAAGAACAGAAGAAAGAAGAGAATCTTTTGGTAAGCCGCAGGAAGCGCAGTCTCGACGCGCCCGCTGCCGCCGTCGCCGCCGTCGCCGCCGTCGATCAAGATCGCCAGAATCAGGCATCAGGAAATCCGAGTCCTCAGCAGAATCAGGCGGATCAAAACCTCGCGATCGCCTCGAAGAGTTCCCACGATCTTCCAGCGCCGGAAAAATCAGCCGGCGAGGGTCGAGCCCTCGTCGCGCCTGTCTACGGACTCCTAGACTCGGTTCTGATCCCCAGGCTGATCGGCACGGCGACCTCCGAGCAGAGCCGCGTCGATGTTCACAATAACATCCGTCTGAAGGCCGTTCAACCCGTCTCTGAACCGGTGCTTCTTTCCAGCCAGGTTCTTCCGGCGAGCTCGCAGCAGCTCCAGGTGCAGAATAGTTTACGCGTCGACGCGCTCAAGAAAGACGCGGAAACGGTTCAGTCGCAGACACCATCGCTCGCTGCCGTCAAGCTCGAACCGATTCCGGTCGTCTCGATTCTGTCGGACTACAACGAGAATCGCATTCAACTGCACAAGAATCTCGGATTGGAGGGACCGAACCGTAAAGACGCTGTGAAGATCGACGCGGCGCAGTTGGCGATTGTCGAGGAGACACCGATCACAGCGGTTCCTGTGGCTTCTGCGGTTCCCGTCGTTAAGGAGACTCCTGTTTCGGTCGTCACCGCCGTCTCCAGTCAAAGCAGGACGCAGATTCACAATAACGCCAAGCTCGAAGTAGCGGTGCCGGTCAAACCGATCCTATACATATCTACTTCGTACGCTCAACCGATCGCCACGTTGCCGATCTTGACGCCCGTCGCTCAGTCCTCTCAGTATCGCAGTCAGATACATTCGAACGAGAAGATTGAACTAGCGAATTAAAGAAATCAGTCGCTTTTCTTATCGTTCCCTTATCCGCATCATAATCTCCTTCGTTTTGTCACAGTCACATTCTTCTCTTCTCGATGAATGCAATTAATTTTTTTATAACATAAGTTTATATTTACAAAAAAATTTGAGCATATTTCCGATCAGTAGCTCTGTTTTGTAAGCTGCATATGTCTGTCTGTTGCCACACATAACTGTTAAAATTACTACGTAGTTGTATGTACGTCGGAAACTCGCTATACCAAGTAATCTTCTGAAAATATTCGAATCTTTGATAGAGTTAAGATGTATAATAGTTTTAAGTCGCATTCAGTCAGTCGCATCGCGCGACTCAATAAGTTAGAATAAGTGCACACTTTTGCGCGCCATTTAACGAGAGTTCCATGACAAACTCGTTCGCGGTAGCTCGTTCCACGGCGCATCATTTATTATTATCGTTCTCGTATTCATGTTTTGTGTATTCATTCTTCTATGTAACAGGCATCTTAACACCCTTGCATTAAATTATTGTATGATTGCGCGATTCACGTCATCCCTCAAAACCACAACGTCAACCTTGTGTAAATCGCTCATCTCCTTTCCTCCCGCGATAAAAACAAATCTTAGAATTGCACACGCCTGCAAATTCCGCGCAGGAAACAGAAATCGCAACTTTGACCGTGGATTCCTGCAGTCGCGAATATATTGCGGCGTTAAACTTCCACGCACGGATATCGCGTGTCGTCGAGTAACGACGAAACTCAAATTCGCATGTCTTTTGTGACGGGATTTTTTCCCGATTGTCAAACATGTTGAAGAAAAGCGTTTTCTGACGAGAATGTTTTTGCAAAGGCAGTGCAATGTATACGCTCAAAACACTTGGCAAGTTTTACGAGCAAAATTTCTTTTTAAGATATTCAAATCGATCTTTTTTTGTTGCCATAAAAATTAGATTATCGCTCTCTCTCCCTCTCTCCGATCATTTTCAGTTTCCAAGAAACGTGATCGTTAAATTTATTACATTGAGATCTATCTGACAGGAAAATATATATCAATTTCCACCTGAAAGAGCATTTGCGAAGGTGGCAGATTCCAAGATGGAACGCGCGAACAGAACGAACGGTCGGACTGTGACGAAGGTGGAAAGGCACGACGACGATTCGCACTCGCGATAATAGAAACGTCCAGCGACGTAGCGTATATATATACCCACGTATAGGTATTCGCGCCGATAAAAGCGGCGCATACGTTACTTCGGACCGGATAACGCGCGCGCGGGTTTGCAGATGGTCTGTGCCCGATAAAACGACGGATAATGATTTCCGAGACGTTCGCCTGGGAGTGTGTACAACGTACACACGTACATACGTAGGCTTTTTCGATTATTTGCGCTTCGCCGTCACGTGAGTGGCGCGATAGGAGTTTACGCCCGAGATTACGTTTCCGCGTGCGAATCTCGGAGCTCTGGATGCGAGCAAACTCGCATTCCCTCGAAATAGATGCGAAGGAGAATCTGGAGAAATGTATATTCGAATCGCGAGACACCGAAGTAGGCTTCGAACTGCGAGTCTCTCAGACCGAGGTGATACTTTTCTGCAATACTTTTTTAAAATTTACATATTTGTAGAATAAAGAATGAGAGAAAACACCCCGTGTGTAGAAAAATAATTTTTTTATCTGTTTAGATCGGGTTGACAAAATGTTTTCACCGCGCTTTTGTAATAAATAAGTAATACACTAATGACGAGAAATAAACACAAAATAATAAAAATAAAAGCAAGCAATAGTAAATAAAAATTTACTTTATGTTATGAAATAACAACAAACGAAGAAAACTTTCTAATTTTAATATTACGAGATATTCTCTCGGGAATAGATCCGGACACTAATACGCCGGAATACGACTTATTACGGTATCGATCGATCTTAATTGATCCCGGTTTCCCGCGGTCAACACGCGCAACCGCTCGCCCGTGCTATCTCGTTGCGTTGAAGTCTCTTCTCTCGTGGGAGGCGAGCCGATAAAAGGCGGCCCGGAGTAGCTCGGGCAATCAGCAAATGGAATCGTTAGTTAGTACCCGTAATCTTCGATCGGACGTTAGTTTCCTCCTTGTAGTACACGCTCGCGCGGACCGACGATCGTGATTCACGATCGCGTTTCGAACCACGTTAGGATTCGCGCGCGCGGTCTTTATCGCCCGTGCGAGCGCGCCGGCTAATTACCATATTATTTATCGTCTTTCTGTAATTGCCTACGAATTTGCTCGCAGATGTCCGACGATTCGTCGGCAAAAATGACGACGATTTACGCAAGGGAGTTTAATTTAATTTTTGAAACAATCGCGCGTCTATTGCGTTTTTTTTTATCAATCCAAAAATTTTTATAATTAAAGGACTCACTAACTTACTATTCTATGTTATTCGTTTCTTTATAAGTATTTTAGAAAATTGTATTACTTTGTGATATTTAAATACATATTTAATTTTTGTGAACAGCTGATGATGCGCGGAGACACTGATGCGATTCGCGAGTTAGTACCGATTACATGTTGTCGGTCTTCGGGAAGGATTTTACGGGGCCTCCTCCGTGCTCGTAAATCAGATCGTTCCTGGCAGAGGATACGAGACTGCCTTTACTGAAGAGATGACAGGAATGTGCGACGAAGCATCGAACGTATTTGTGTGTATTCGACGTCGCGTTTCACGTGGATCAAAGCCGCGTTGTCGCTTTCTTACCGCAGAGTGCAGTGGTGCAAGACCGAACTTGCTTACAGAAAACATCTCTGTTGAGAGTATTGTATAATCTCTCAAAACAAATTGGATGAGATTACGAGAGTTGCGAACGATCTCCTCGCACAATATTGCCGAGGCAAAGAGAGACTCTCAGATTAAAGATGCAATTTGCGAAAAACGTCACGTCAAAAAATAAAAAGAAGTTCCATTTTCTGATGCTTATTTAAAACATTTTTTGTATTGCCTTTCGCAATTTATATAAAATTTTATCAATGTTTTCTGAGATATTAGAAAAATTGTGAGAAATGTCAGTGATGTTCTGTCAGGCACCACTGTGCGACGAGCGAGTCGGTGATCTTTCAAGCGAGTTCGCAAGAAAAATTCGCCTTTCCGTAAAAGGCGAAGCCGAATATCCTGCGGACGTATTCTGTGTGCGGATGCGGGAAGAACATTACGCGGCAAGAAAATACGAGAGAGTGCGCGGCCCGTATTTGAATTACAATTGCACGCATATATATATATGTATATAAGAGGAATAAAATATCACGGAATTTTCACTTATCTATTTTTGATCAAAAAAACAAATTTTCTGTTTTACAATAACGGAATAAGACTTTGGTCACTGGTGGTCAACGTAAATATATATTCTCTGTGAAATATATATTCACATTGCACACGCGTGCAAGAAGTTTTGAATTAGAAATACAGATAAATCGTAAAACTCGTCGTCGTATACAAGTCACAGTTCAAACAAAGAGGCCGCCGCGGCCAAGATGCCGTCGCATTGTTCCGCGCAAAATATGCGTATCCCGATCGATAACAAACCGGTCAATAGTCGCATCTTATTATGTCACAGGGCGTTATTTACGGGGCGTTTTTACGAGGCCGCGGCGCAATTCTGAGTTACAAATTTTTCTTTACGACCCCATCCAACCGACAGGTCCGATTCGGTCGACAGGTTTCGCGCTGAAACAGTTCGGCGTAACATACATCGCAATCGCGACGTCTCGCTACGACAAGTTGAAAACTTAGGGATGCAGAGCGAGTCGAAAAGCGCGCGGTCGTCCGCGCAAGATTATTCCGGGAGAAAAATTTTACGAGCAGAATACGAACCGCTGTAATAAAAACGTCGCGCGCGAACATTTGAGTCTGCAATATCAAATGTTCGATTTTCTCATTTTTTAAAGTACATGCAGATATTTCGTTCTGGAATGTCACGCACTAGAACCTTGGCAATCGGTCGCACCGAAGACACTTAGAATGAAAATACTATTTTTCTAAATTTTCTACAGACAGTAGTTTTATTTAAACAAAAAAAAAACGCTTGAATATAAAAAAGCTTGTATATGAATAAGTAATATATTTATAAATAAATAAATCAAAACTTAGAGTGTAAAATATTTAAACTTACAATGTAAAATGCAATGTAGAATGTACTTCAAACTTACAATCGCATTAACATGAATTCCTTTCCTTCTCTTTCTGCGTACCGAGAAAATTGATGGTTACTATTGTTTTCGCGAAGGGTTGATTTAGGATCATTGCCGGTCTTTCGCCGGTTTTACGCGGCATTCTTGGCGTTGCGTTACACGTACCCGCGGCGCGCGCGGTTAGATAGTCGGCTCTACGAGCACCATTTAATGCGAGATGAGAGAGGAGAAGAAAGAGCGCCGTTTAGTGCCAATGTCAAAACCAACGCAACACCGCCCACGTACTTATGCGCGCATTGCCGGCGATAGAATCCTTTCATCTCATCGTCGGAGATGCGCAGTGGTGCTTTTCAGTCTAACACGAAGAGCACGTGGTTATCGGACAGGTGTTGCACTGAAAAAAAAAAAATTGCTTTCTTCTCTGCTATTTTAACTACTATCGTAATTTTGTCAAAAATTAAATAAACAATTTCTTGACATCTCGAGATCTGTTATGTAGAAAGTTTTTATAAGTAGCCGAATTAATAGATTTAATATTCAACAAGCAATTGTCTTGAAGAGAGAGAACTAATTACTAAATTAAATGACATACAATTAACGTTCGTTTTACACATATTTTATTAAATAAGAAAAAGTTGCGGAAATAGTTTTGTTTTTGTCAGAAAAAATTTTTTCTTTCGTTCAAGTGTGCTGAAAAGCACCACTGTGCACTCGACAGCGACTTGTTGTCCGAGCGAACACACGCGAGCAATTCCGTCGGAATTGATGAACTCGTTACGCTCATATCGCTCGCTTACATCGTCGGATTAAGCGAGCCGGCCGTAAATTCGCGGCGCGTGTTATTTATGCGATCGGCAAAGCGGGAGAGGAGAAGAGACGAGAAGAAAACCCTTTCTTTCGCAGAGAGCCCCTGCGGCCGTTCTGGACCTTCCCTAAAAAGGTCCCGTGCCACCCTCTCGTCGCTATCGTTTTATTCCCGCCGTCCGTTAATTGCATTCGCGTTCGTTTCTATTATTTGCCGAAGAGATATCGCGCTTTTGATGGCTTTTTTTTTTTTCAAACCGAGCAACACAAGCAGACGCTGGTTGAATCTCTCTCGACGCGGTTAATCTTATTTCGCACGCCGGTGGGCGTTCTATTTTCAGCACGTCGGATCAGATCGAAGAAAAGTGAAAAGTTCCGACAGTGCCATTTTGCGCGGAAGCCGCCCAACAGACGCGCTGTTTTTTAATTACGATAGTAAAAGTAATGGCAAACAGATCAGCCAACACACACGCGTAGGACACATTTTAAGCTACTTTCTATTTGCTTGACAGATCTTTCATATGAGAGAAAAAATTAATATAGAAAAATATAGAAATACAAAAAGAAAGTCTAGAATTTGTGTGTGATTGTACGGAAACACAATGACTCTTTGTATATCTCTCACTTTTATTATTATAAAAAATTGATTTTTATACGTGCGCTCTCATTTGCAAATTTTTCAGAGAGTTCACAGGTCAACGGACACATCTCGCATAAAAAAATCGATTCTGCATGAAATTTAAAAATATCAACTCAGGCAAGAGAGCGACATACATACTATAAGCATATCTCGACCACTGAAGCCCGTAATACTCGCTGCGAGGCGCAAGGATTTAAAAAAACACGGCCGGCGTGAATTATCTCTCGTTGTGCGACATCGCCATTACCGTTTCGCAATCTCATATGCGCGAATACTTATATTACACGGAGTGTGTGCGTGCGCGGGGCACGTCGGCAAAAAAAAAAGAGGTGCATCTTCTCTCTCTCGGCGCGTTCGGTGTCCGGAATGCGCGCGAGATCGACGGCTCGCAGCTCGGTACCAATAAACATTGATTTATCGGCTTGGAAATCGAACTCGGGGTGATTTGTGACCGAGGGCCCCGGCGCGCGCGCTCTCCCTCGGAAAGGGGCCCCACAGTGGTGAGCAGCGCGCGCTTTCCGCGCCCCGTAGGGCCCCGACGCGCAGCGCTGGGTGGGGAACCACCGTAAGTCCGCGCGCGGCGCATCCACGGAATCCTATATAAGAGGATGCGCGACCGAGAGCGCAATCTCGTATCTCAAGACCCTCACCGGAAATATTCTGGACGAGCGAGTAAAAGTGACGATCACCCGCGATTCATCAGTCGCAGTTTTTTCACGTTTCAGCGACCTGATCCGATTCGAAACAATCATGTTACTCGTGAGTACTTCAGATTTGCGATATATTCTAGATAAGTCATGAATCGATTCTTGAAAATGATGCACTAATACGTACAGCAATAAACTCCCAGTATCTTCCATTTGTTTTTTTGTAACTGAGGTTCTCGAGAGAGGATCGCGATCGCGCGATTTGAGAAATAATTCGCTCTTTCAAAGAAAAATTTGTAAATAATTTAACGCGTTTGATTATTCGCTGGACCGTTCCGCGCAAAATTGATTCCGACACTTCTGCGATCGAGAAATGTTACATTGTCTAAGAGTCCTTTTGCGCTCGCGACTAATATATGAATAATATAAGTCTTATAAATATACAAATAGATTATATAAAATAACAATGGTATATTCTTAATGTACGTAACAATTATATTGTTTCTATTTCCAGATTTTGTGCGCTCTCGTTGCGCAATCTTTCGCTTCACCAATCGCAAATGTCTGGTTGAGTCCGATAGCGTCTCTCTCGCCGCTGAGACAGTTTCACATGCAAGATGGGTCGGGGTCTTATCACTATTCCTTTATCGGACCACATCATGCCAAAGCGGAGTCCACATTGAACGGAATAACGCAGGGCGGTAAGCTTCGCTTTATCTCCTTTTTCAATAAATTCTATCTTTTCTTTTACTTTTTTTTTATTTATTTGCTTGGACTTATCTTTGTACAAGGGATTTTTTTAAATTTTTATATTAAATAAGAATTTTCCGTTGCACAAAGCTACCGGCAGAACTTCTGAGATATCTAAAAAAAAAAAAGAATATCTACAAAAACGCAAATCGAAATTCAATAGCAGCAATCATGCCGCGATTCGCTTAACATATACATATACATATGCCCGCCAATAACCTGCCTGCCGCAAGTGCATAAATGGAATGCATGCTTTTGCGAAGTGTGTTACAAGAGGTGCATTACCGGCCCACACGCTCGCGAGTGAATCTTTCGCTAATGCGCGCTGCAAATGCATGACGCAAGACGAGAGAACGCCCATGCACGCGCGCATCCCTGCAAATTTCCTCGGATGACAATGCGCGGTGGTTTGAATCGCTCGTCGTCTCTCAATCGCGACGTGATGACTCACGACGCGCGATAATGCGGAATGTTGACACGCGCGAAATCGACATAAATAGGATCTAACTACCGCGATTTCATTTTAATTTAACTGACCAGTGCGAAGTGCTTGTTTCTTCAGGTTTTGAAAAACTGAATACAGCCACTTGATATTCCGCAATTACATTTTGCGTAAAACCAAGTGCAATATCGTTTTTTATCGCACGACCGTGTGACAGAGACTCAATTGTTTTTAATTATTGTTATCTCGTTTGTTCGCAGGATATTCCTACATCGACGCGAACGGAATTCTGCAAACGGTCTCGTACACGGCGGACGATCAGAACGGATTTCGTGTCAGGGCGAGTAATCTGCCGCAGCCGCCGAAGAATAATGAGCTCCAACTCGCGCAGGATGCACCGGAAGTGGCCGCGGCCAAGAGAAATCACCTTGACGAGCTGCAGAAGTCGCAGGCGATCAACTGGCAGGATCAGAATCTCCTGTCGTACAAAGTCCTGCCGCCGTACTACAGCTTCGCCCAGATCAAACGGGACGAAAACAGCAGAGCCGAACAGCTGAATTCGAACTCGCGGGACGTGGAAGTAAACACACACAAACTTATTATCGTAGTTTAAAATAAGTGAAGAAAAAAAGAAAAATGATAAAATTATTCGATCATTTTTAAATATCTTGTATTGAATTCTGTTTTCAGACCACCAAGAATCCGTTCTTGCTGCCGAGATCGGAATCGGAGAGAATCGATATTCCCAAGCCGGATCCGAGCCTCTCGAAGGTAACTGCAACTCCAAGCTCCACCATCATCTCGTCATTGCCGACCTCGGCGTCGCTTAGAGACAACACGCTTCTAAAGGACAACGAGCAGTCGTCCACTCAGAACACCCTGCAGTTCGTTCCGCTTGCCGGGGGCATCAGCCAGAGACCGCTGACCATGCCTACGTCCTACGTGCTCCCGGTGGTACCTTACCGATTTCTTCACAGCTCGCTTCATCACACCCAGGACTCCCTAGGACAATACGATTACAGTTACACCGGCGATTCCAGCTCGAAGACCGAGTCCAGGTCGCTCGACGGCACCACCAGAGGCGCCTACAGTTACATAGACGCTAACGGGATACTCCAGCAGGTGCATTACATCGCCGATCACAACGGATTCAGAGTTTTGGCGACCAATCTGCCCGAAGCGAAGTGATGGCTCCGTCAACGCCGTAGGAAAAGTCTCTTTAGGATGCGAAATCACGTTCGAAGCGCGATGTTGATTTTCAGTTTGTCGAATATTAGATATCGTGAGAAGCGAACGAGGATCAAGGTAAAACACTTCTAAATTGTAAATTTGTGTGCAAAATAAAAAGATATACAAAAATATATTGGGATATTTAAAGATGTTTTGAACAATTAGCATATGCTTTAATAAACGTAGATTATTTTTGTTTGAGCATTAGTTTGCAAAGAAAGTTGCAATCTATAAAACAATCGAAAGGATAAATCGTGTAACGTAGCTTATTTATTTAATTAAACATATGTGTCTTGCGTCACTCGCGTAATGAATATATCGGTGTCGGGAACTCGAGCAAAACAAGTTTGCGAATGCTTCTCGAGTTTGTTCAATTGTCAAGAGTATTCCCGCGGAAACGCGGAAGAACAGACTTGATTCGTATTCGAGAGTATCTTCTCTTGGAACTAACTAACTTTAGTTTTTGTAAGAATTAATGTTACGCATGATTGTCGTCACTTCGTGAGATCAATAAATTATTTTGCAACACCGTACGTTTGTACACCTCATTTTGTCAGAAATAAAAAAGTGTTTTATTATAAAACAGAATAATAAGTCATTAATAAGCTCTCTATTGACATTGTTATTATTTATATATTAATTTTAAACGTGCAGCGAGACGCTGTAAACGCACGCAATCTCTCGTGCGATACTAACCGATAGTTCAAGACTATTGTGAAAAATGCACAAGTGCGATAATTTGTTGCGATAATTCAGAGATAATGCTTAGATATATAATTAAAAACGGGCGATTGCGTAAGCAGCCGGGGTTACGAAAGATAATCGAGCATGCTGCTGATAAGTCGAGCGGCAGAAGAAAGTCGAATTGGGACAGACAGTTCGCGACACTCGACGCGAAATAAGTCGCGTTATCAAGCCCAATGATATTCTTTTACGTGCGTACAAAGACTCGATGGCGAATTGTTGAAATCGCGAAGTGTTTTAAACATCTAATTGCCTGTACGTGATTCGCGCAAAGAAATATGTTTTTAAACGCACAGAGCGATGAGGAAACATCGGCCGAACGACCGACTTCGAAATGCATGCAATATGTAGGTGTGCTTGTAGGTGAGTGTTTTTTCTTATTTTTGATTATTTTCTGACAAATAAACTCGCGCAGTGTTGAAACGCTTTTGTGTTCGAAAATATTTACATAAATCTGTTAGTGATCTGTTCAAGACTAAAAAGTGTTAAATGTCTGCAAATTCTCTCGGTAAAAATATTTACGTGTGCGAGAGAGAAATTAACTAAACTATATTTCTCAATAATATTCGTGAAATAAATTCGTCTCCGATGTCCGTTGCATCCGCTTTTTTAGCGACGCTCGCTGCGTTTTCGATCGGCACATATCTGGCATGGACATCGTCCGCCTTGCCGCTTTACAAGAACACATCACTATTGATCAGCGATCAAGAAGGCTCTTGGATCTCTTCTCTGACTCCTCTCGGTGCCATTCCGGCTGTTATACCGGCGAAAATGCTCGCGGATAAGATCGGTCGTAAGATGACGATCTGGCTGGCGACCGTGCCCTTGTTTTTCTGTTGGCACATCATCGGGCACATCAAGAGCAAGACGTGGTAAGAAAGACAGAACAGACTGAGAGATTTTGCAATTTTTTTATTTTGTAAAATTGCGTTTTATCGCATAACGTGCTGGTTTTATTGTTAACTTGCTATTTTACGCGTGTGTAATCGAATCCGTTCAAATCGGCAAGGATTTGCCTTGCTCGGTTTGTTGCGGGAATAGGATGCGGCGCAACGTCCATCGTTCTTCCCATATTCGTATTCGAGATCATTGAGAAGAGCCTAAAGAACTGGTGCAGCATCGTCTTCCAGCTGCAGATCACCGCCGGAATTCTCTTTGCTTATGCCACTGGTAAAATAGCTGTATGTCGCACACTTTTGTGAAAGTGAAACTTTAGATATTTCGCAATTAAATAATTCACGCAAAAATTTAAAACTTCGAAATTGCAATTAAGAGGCAAAATCTATTAGAGAAGAAATTAAACATGTCGAAATGTAAGAAAAATAACGTGTGAAAAGTGACACGAGTGTGTTTGCCAGCCTTCACCAATGATCTAAACACAATCGCGATATTGTGTTCCGTTGCACCCGCTTTGCTCCTAATCACCTTCCCATTCGTACCGGAATCACCGACGTGGCTTGTCATGCAAGGTCGGAAAGACATAGCGCACAGAGCGTTGAAACGTTTCAGAGGTGCGCATTATCGCACGGAAGAGGAATTGAACAGACTGGAGCTACTGGTTTCGGAAATGCGAGAAACCAGCATCGGTATTTTTGATCTGAATTCTCGGAACGCGATCGTCTACGGTAAAAATAAACGGACTTTTGTCCAGGGAGGTTTGGAAAAACGGAACGTTTCACACTTGGACGTGTTTCAGGACTGATAATTCTCCAGCAACTTTCCGGCGTTTGCAGTCTGATATTCTACGCGAGCGAGATCTTCGGCGACGCTGATTCGGTTCTCAGCCCAACCACCTCGTCGGTGATCGTCGGTGTTGTACAACTGATCGCCGCCTATTTCTCGATCGTCATGATCGAGCGCGTTGGCAGAAAGCTGTTACTGTTTCTCAGCGCGTCAGTGATGGCCACTTGCATGTTTTTTCTGTCGGGATATTTCCATTTCCAGGTGATTCATTCGATAATTAAAAGTAAAAATGTTTTTATATACATACATCAATTCTATATAAAATATATTTTACATGTTCGTGATTTAAAAAATAGCATAATTATTGATATTTTACATTTTTACAGAAAATGATATCTGTAATTTTTTCTGTATGTATTAAAAGAGATAATTTCCCGTTTTATTTTAATAAATAAATAAAATTTTCTCAAGTATGTTTCTGTCAAATCTCGGTTTCTCTCAATTGTTTCAGGAGTTGCACGACGTGTCGAACTTCTCTTGGATGCCTCTGTTCTTGTTCGCGATATACATCATGATCTTCAACGTCGGTTTCGGTCTGATACCGTGGCTGCTGATCGGCGAGCTCTTGACGAACGATAGAAGGAACGACGCGAGCGCAGCTACAGTGACGTGCGCCTGGGCTCTGGCCTTTTTGGTGACCAAGTGTTTTCAGGATATGTTGAATCTCATGGGACCGTCCTCGTCGTTCGCTTTCTTCGGTATGATGAGCTTACTCGGCACTGTATTCATCTCCGTGTTAATACCGGAAAGGGAAGAGGGCGGCGGAGGACACGTCGAGGACGAGCCTCAGATCGAGTTGCACGACGTGCGGAACAGAAGGGAAACTGAAGCTCTCGCGATCCAAATGTGACATTCATTGTAAGATAAAAGCTAGACACACACACGCGTCAAGTTTATGTATATCAATTTTATTTAAACAATATCTGTCTTTTTTTTTTTCATTTAATATAATACAATATGTACGATTCTCTTCTGCTCTCATACTCTCACGCGACATTCACAGTGATTTCTTTACATTCCTTGCATTCTAACTTCTAACACAAAAATACGAGCGTAATTTGAAAGTCTCTCGCACTCACAATCTCACGTATACACACGCACGCACGCGCGCACACACACATACATACACACTGGTTACGCATTTTCTCCTTCTCTCTCTTTCTTTTATACTTATATTTTCACTTTCACCTCTTTTCTTCATTCTCATGGTATAAGTTTTCTAGGAAAACTATCATTCGCCAGAGCTCCTCTTTTAATGGCCTGAACTGTTTTCAATTCTCTCGACCACCACGTGACTTTTCAATTTCACGTGACTTATGTTCGTAATGCATGTAATGTACGTATGTACATGTCGCGCGGTTTTTTTTCGCAAACCACGCGAAATCGTGATTTCTCACAAAATGTCATAATCATCGTATGCGCGAGCGAATAAGAGTGTGATGGCGCAAATAAATTAAAACCTCTCACACGGAATCACACGTAACTAAATGTTATACATCATGGTGTATAAAAAAATATAAAAATGAATTAACATTATGAATTAACATTGTAAATCAATCGTTAACAAATCCACGTATCCTGCGATAACAGCGAGAATTCGAAGGAAAGTAAAATTATTGAGCGAAACACCTGCTGTAATTGAATTTTTATCTGGTAAAGAACTTCATTATTTCGACAGTGTCAGAGTAAGAGCTCTAAAATTTACATCAGATTATTATAAATTCATATATTATCTTTATGGAATTTATAACAACTGTTGCTTTCTGCTGTGCTTATTGCAGATTTTACTGTCAAAAAGTAGCTCTCTCGAAGAATGAAACAAAAGAAATCATCTTGAATACAAAAAAATTGTAAAAATTTCTCGAATCAATTGATTACAAATTCGCACAAACTGCACATTTCGTGAATCATGCGAAAAAAAAACATCGCCAATATAATATAACCATCTATATTCGCACGCAATCATCACGTTCAATCTTCCATAGACTAGATCGATAAATCGTATGTGCATAATATGAAATTGCGATCATTTACATAAGTTTTTTTAATTCGATGCACATGCGCTAAGGGCGATTCGTAAATATTTATATATATATATATATATCCGTGTGTTTCTTCATTTCACTGTATTGTTTTATTAACTTTCGAGACTTCAACATGCTGTACAAGTCGTATCGACGAGATGCGCACACGCGTATCGGACACTTAAATGTTCATTCATTCTAATCCGAGAGAAAGTTTTACTGCGACATGCAATTCGCATTGTGACTGAAACATTTTGTCGTAATACAATCTATATATAATTTAAATTTAAAAAATATATTTTATATATATTTATATAAATTTAATTACATAACAAATTTTATATAATTTACTTCGAACTCTCAAATACATCTCGTTCTCACACACGCGGCGTAGTATAAAATGTAACAATAGTTTTTGTATACAAATATATTTAAATACATAAATTTAATATATATAAAAATTAATTTGTGTGACACACGATGTGCGCAATCATCGATACAGATATCAGCCGATGACAGGGCGACGATATGTAGTTTCCCCTCTTCGTAAGAAAAACTGATGTGGTAGTGTCAAACTTTACACTGTACAATGCGATCGGGTCTCGCGATATTCGCATTTGTGTCTTCTCACAAGCCGAGAAATTGAAGTCGTTCGGTTATTCATTGACTTTAACAGGCTTTCATCGAGTAGGTTGTTTGTCTTACGCTTTTACGAATAAAAATAAACTTTGAGATTTTTTTTATGTTCTAGAAAAATTGTTGCAAGCACGTGTAATAATATACATGTCGTCTGTGTGTGTATGTGTGTATATGTCTTATCTACTTAGATTATTAAGTATTCTTCTCGCACGCCCGTTTGTGTGATATCGATATGAGAAAAATCGACAGAGTTCATCTCGTCCTGTAAATTCGAGCCTCAGTCGTATATATCCTGCACTCGATGCGTTCTATGTATACAGAAAGCAAACGCGACGCTTAAGAATTCTTAACTACGATCGGTGACTTGAGTTTTATAGAAACGGATATATTTTACATCAACGTGCGCGCGCGCGCGCGCGCTTTCCGACTCTAAGATCTATTTCTTTTTTTTTTTTTACGCGGCTCAAGAATCTAGAAACTTCGTCTAATTAGAAAAATTATATGACTGAATTATCCCCTTTGAGTACTTCGGGGAGGGAAAAGGAGAAGGAAATCTCTCCTTCCGCTCCTTTTCTTTCTTCCGAATTTGAAGAAAGAAAATGGAAGAATTTTTTGTTTGTTGATCGCGACAGGACGCACTTACATTACCGGAAGTTAACGGACACAATTAGCGCACAAGAGCGAACCGTCATCGAGCCGTCACGGTTGTGTGCAAATTTGGTTTCAATTCTTTATCATTCTTTAGTTCTAATGTGACTTCCTACATATTGTGCAGTATTATAATTATATCATATGTACATTTTACTACCTTCGAATGTATCCGAAGAATTCTGTCGTAGTTTATGTATTTTGTCGCCTCAACTTATTCAACAAAACACTCATTTCTCATTTTTTTTTAACACGTATATATAAAATTACATACACACGTACGCAAATCTTGTTACAATAAATGCATAAAACAACAAATGTTGCTTCTGGGTGTTCTATAAATTGAACAACTCTTTCATATTACATTTATAAAAAATTAGGCTAGTTTGAACAGAAAATTGGAAGATACAGAAGAGAGAAAATAGAAATCTAGAAAATGGTCTCTCAGTATTGTCAGATAAGTAAAGGCGAGGAAAGTGAACAGGTGCATATATTACGTTACTCTACTACTCTATGCTTTAACATTACTTAACCTTCTGAAAGCCTTTTGAGAACAACGTTGCTGTCCCGTCGCGATCGCAAACAATGTCGTGGTGCGCGATTCTCGTTGAAAAGAGAGAGAGAGAGAGTAAGAGAGAGTAAGAGAGAGAAAGAGAGTGAGAGAAAGACAGAGATAAGAAGAGATTGCAAAGTATCGATGGTATTCGTACGTGTTTATCAGTCGCAGAGATCGACCGGCAAACGAGGCCGTCGTCTCGGAGGGTCGAAGACGAAGCAGAGTGTAAAAAGATCAACGAAGTGGAGGAATATTACATTGGCAGTGTTACTGTGTATGACAGAAAGTCGAAAGCTAAGGTGTCTACGCTTGAGAGTTTTATCTTTCGAGGGGCTGGCGTAAAATCGAACCAAGTGATTTTCAAACGTCTCCTCGTCAATTTATTCTCAATAGAACGTTTGTTTGAGAATTTTACACTTTTTCTTCTTCTTCTTCTTCTTCGAGAGCGGATTCTCGCCCCGATAGTAAGACTCTCAAATGTAGTGCCTAAGTGTATATGGGGGCGAAGAAAATTTATGAGCGCCGGTGGAGCGATCGTCCGCTGAAGATTCAAAACCAACACTTAAAGAGAACACTCGATATCCACGCGACGTCGAAATCAAAGCGCTATCGTCTATAAAATATATAAATGACAATGCGTGTTGTTTTCTTCACTGATATAAAAATTTATTCTAAACAAACAATATTTCCGAACTTTCGCTTCGCGATCTCGATCCCTTCGTTGCCGAGATTCAATATATTTCCACATTTCTCAATTTTATCGTTCGATCGTTCGATCGTCAGACTAGCAACACGTCGCGGATATGGCTAATTACGTGCGCGCGCTTAAAATCAGGTGCGCGCACTCGACGTGGCAACAAAAGGATCAAAAGCGTATTTATTTGTTTTTCTTTTTTTTTTAATACAAAATCATAAAAAATATTACAATATAATATATTCAATAAAATATATATTTTAATAAACAATAGATTCGTATTTGGCGCTCATAAGAGAAGAGTCACCGCAATCGTCTCTCTTGAGAACTAGTACTTCTCCGGCTAATCGAAATACAAAAGCTGTTTGTATAAAAAAAAGTAAAATAGTTTCTTTTCGGCAACAGATAATATAAGTCAGATACGTGTGTGTCACCGTTCGACGAAAGACGACCATTTTGCAGACGCGGCCAGTACATATTACGATTTTTTTTTGTTTTTTATTCCTAATTGTTATATATAATAAATCGATTGTTTATCTCAAGTGCTATCTAGTCCTCTATACGTGCGCAATAACGATTTATTCACATCTATAGAGCTTTCTTTGGTACGAAAAATATATTTGAGATAGAACGCGCGTGTCATCGCTTACAAGGGAGGGATTCTAATTTATGTTATCAATATATATAATATATTTATTTGTTTATAAATATATTATATCTATATATATATATATCTATATGTATATATAGGATTATTTACATATATAAGTTTTGTAGAAAATTTATATATGTAAATATATATGTATCTCTCTCTGACCACGCCTTTTTTTATAATATATAAATTAGTAGTTTTTTTTTTTTAAAGACAGAAAAAAACGTATGAGTATTAAATGTCAAAACAGAAATGCACTTACGCCACAATCTGAGTAATATAATAATTCTCTCCGTTTGCAAAGTACATATATTATCTACTCATCTCCCCTCCTCTCTCAACGCACCAACGCAGGATATATATAAATTACGTATGTACATTATACATTCATGGTAAAAAAAAATAAGAGAAAAGCTTAATCAGAAACGTAACACAGATTAAACATATTTCGTAGAAGGAATAATATAATCTAAACGTGTATGTACGTATGAGTTTTGCGAAAATGATTCCCCTTTTCTCTAGTGTTGAAAAAAAACGACCGTGCCAGTTCTCGCAAATATGTTTCACAATGAACATGAGGTTCTGAACGACAAATCGCTACCGTCGCATTTCGCGCTAACGAAGTTGTACGAAAATCGGGAAAAGTACAAATTCGATGTATAAAA
The DNA here is from genome assembly GCA_014825685.1 of Pseudomyrmex cubaensis. Classification (NCBI taxonomy): domain Eukaryota; kingdom Metazoa; phylum Arthropoda; class Insecta; order Hymenoptera; family Formicidae; genus Pseudomyrmex; species Pseudomyrmex cubaensis. The sequence goes on along the minus strand of QVOA01019502.1, from coordinate 97,625 downwards.
AAAAATGGAAGTACGCGCGATTTTTATTAATGATGCAATTTAAATATATCCCAATAATAACAAGATATAAAATACGAGAATTACGACTAAATTAACACAAGCGGAGCCTCGTGAATTTAAAAAGAAAAAAAAAACGTAAAAACATCTCGCGTCAATTAAATGCTCGGAAAGACAGTCAATGCGCGACATGATCATGCGTCGTCGTAAGAAATAGAAATAAAAACTCTTGAGGTACTTGTTGCAACCGCACGCGACGATATTTTTCTTCTTCTCAAACTTGAAACATGACCGACAACAAGTTCTTTGAAATTTCTCAAGTTTCTACCTCAGCGAGAAATGTGTAGCTAATTAAATGTCTCAATAATTAATTTCAGTTGCAGCAAAAGTCAAATAACGGATCACGTGAGAGTTGCTTCCGTTCGATCGATTCCGGTTCCTCACCGAAAATAGTCACACGACGATTTAACCATGAAAAACAACTCGCTGATTTTTGGCACAGTATCTTGATGCAAAAATGCAAAAATCGAAAATGCACGATTTGTACCCTCTTAAAAATCTTTGCATCGGTTGCGATGTTATCTCCGCTCGACACACCGATTTAGAATATGAATCTTATGCACAATTTCTTAACGAACGAGTGCACAAATAGCGAATTTCTCGGACTTTACTCCTGCCGTCTTTCTTCGCTATTAACGACCCGCATTTTTGTTCCGAAAAAATACAGCCTATTTACAGCTTACGTCGAAGCGTTGTACTCCTTCGAAGAATTCAATTGTTTCGATAATAATTAAAATTAATGTGGATTTTCCTTGAATAGCTCTTATGGCATTTACGCGAGCTTCTATCCGCTGCGCGGAAAAGTTATCTCGAAAAGGCGATCGAGACACGTAAAAAAATAATAATAAAAGAAAACTTACAACGCGCGCAATATTTAGTCTTTCCAACGCAGAAGTTTAAACGCACGAATGTGAAAGTCTTACTTATCTAAATCTTTTAATTCGAAGATATGCGTTCTTTTCTCTGGAAAAGAAAAGCAGCGGATAAAAGCTTTTCGAATATGCACGAGGCCAGTTTATCCGATACGTCTTAACTTTTTCGAGAAAAAACTGTAGATCTAATTGTCTATATGTACAACACTGTACAGCGTGTCAATCGAGATCTGCGAAGGGAGCACGAGATTCAGCCGAATTCGTTATAACGTTCTTTTTGGCGCGAAAAAGATACGTAAAGCTCAAGTTTTCAAAAAGTTCAAACAGAGCGTTACTTACCACGATCGGCGGCTGAGAAGTTATCTCCTTCCGCTCGACAAAGGGAATGTCGCGCGTCATATACATCTTTACGTGCGGCATTTTTAAAATGTTTCCTTATCAAACGCGCGTCTACGACGCGTGTTTCTCTCTCTCGCCTGTGTCTTTTTCGATCTCAAACGCGGTCGCATCGTCGTCTCGCATTTCGTCGCACTTCGTTAGAGTAATGAAATAAAATAGTTCTGCCGTAGTAAGCACGGGCAAGATCACAGCAAACAACTCTATTTAAAGTTTATCACGCCGCATCCCGTCGCAATCTCTCCTTCCGGCGTCGCTTCTTTTTTTTTTCTTTTTTTTGTTTTTACTGCTAAATGCAAGTGGAGTCCGGATGCTGGCAGACAGACTTCCGCGACTTCTTCGGTTCCTTTGTCGCCAGTTCCAGAGACGGCTTGCGCTGGCTGCCCAACGTGACTAGTGCGGACGCAACGGCCAGGCCAGCGCTCTGCCCGGCTGGCGTGTAAGGCTCGCCGCCAGTCGGTAATCTGACTAACAGAGATATGACCGCCGCCCGATTGCCGCTACAAGGCTCCAACGCGATCGGACTAGGAGGGATATTCTACGAAGAAAATAAGCCTCATAAGAGACTGCGAAGAATCAAAGTTTTCAAAGATGTCCGGATACGTACCTTCTTGTTTTTGGAGCAATCAGTGAGCTCGTTATCCGATTCCGAGTTCTCGACGTCGCGCCTCTCGATCTCCACTAAAACTCGGCTAAAGGCTCTACTAGCCATCTGCTCCATCTCCAGGAAGAGTCGTTGTCTCCGTCGATACATGTCGTATCTCTGCTTAAGCTTCCAAATGATGGCGGCAACCAGCAACAGAGCGAGGAAGCACCTGTGCGGTGTCATGTTATCTCTAATTTACAAATAAGTACTGCCTGAGGGTCAGCACAATGGAAGGAGCATGGAAAATTTGGAAAAAATCAAGCGTACTAAAGAGCGAATAAGAGTGTGTGTGTGTGTATCATCATCTCTCAAGATTCTAATTCTTCGAAAAGCGCTTATTTGAATCTAATAAAAGACATATAATCCCAGAACTAGCTTTACTTTCAAAATCAAGAACCGTCCCCAAAGTCCAACTTGTGATACTCACGTGCAGAATGTAACAAAAAACTGTTGCAAGTTTAGTTTCGAGTACTGTGAAAACGAGATCTGAATCCACAGCGGCGGTTGGAAGTCGTAAACGTATACGTAGAATGTGGTGAGAGTGTTGTTGTCCTCGCTGCCGAAGTTGTGTTCCGCTTTGCTGAAGCGCTGTTTGTACATGCTCGTTGTGCAATTCGCGGCCAGCAGTAACGGTATCTCCGGACTGTTTGCTTTCTTGATGGTAACATTCATTTTGGCGAGCACGGAGCACGTGATGGAGAACTCGGCGTCGACCTCGGGTTTCGGCGGTGAATTTTTAAAGTTGATCGCCCGGTAATGACGGTCCTCCTTCTTGCTCAGATTGAACGTGAACTGATAGTCGATCGCCAGATCGTCTAAAACGCGAATACGCGAAATGAGACACTTGAACGACTTAAATTATAAAGAGATGTTGTAAAAGTAATGATATAAAAATAACTTCAAGATTCAAATGTGATTGAACTCACAGAAACAAGATCCTTTGTTTGTTGGATCTCCGTGATACAGGCCGGATACGTCACACCGCTCGCAGTGATCGCCGATAATGCCTTTGGTTGTGCAAAAACACTTGCCCGTTTCGCTCGTGCATTGCGTACCTTGATTGTTACAGGAACAAGCTGTAATAGTCAGGTATAAAAGTCACTCAATTATATTCCTTTCGTTCAGTGATAGTGGCAAAAATAATAGTAATTACACTTTGAGAGCAAAAAAATAAAGATTACGCACGCTGACAGGTCCCTCCGTTGAGCGGGCTACCGTAATAACCGGGCTTACACTTATCACAATGCGGTCCGTAAGTCAAGTTGTTCTTGCACGGTTGCATACAGAGACTGGTATTTGGAACACACGTACTGTGACCGTTACACTGACAAACTGCGAAGAATGAAGAAAATCTCGACTTATAACAACAGCGAGATGTGATTATATAAGAGATATAATGCAAACAAAAAAAAAAAAGAGAAAGTCTGGGGCAAAACTTCGCTTACTCGGACATTTGGTGAAGTACCATTGATCCGATGGACACGTGATCGAGCTCCTGCTGCTGGGACCGCGGGCACCGCCGGGCAGGCACAGGCCTTTTCCGGTGCCCGATCCGTCGTCGCACCAGCCGCATCCGGGATCCGATCGGCAGGCGGAGCACGACGCGTAGAAGCTGCACCATTCCCTACCGGTTTCCGTGGCGTGGCACCGTTCGTCGATCGCCGTCCATTCGCGACACTGTCCATACGGGAAGCTGGCCGGATACGCGTTCTTGTCCACGCACTTGGATTCGTTCTGACACCAAATGCAATCGGATTCCGTGCAGTTGCGACACGACGTGTACTCGACGCACGGACTGCGACACGTATCCACCGTCAAGCGCTGCGCTTGGATTGTACCATTTAATATGCTCACCTGCTGTAAGAAATCGCAAGATTAAAAACATCAATTAAAAAACACATAGTTTTAAATATTTAATATACTTCAGCCACGCTATGTATATGTAATCAAAACGCTTTCGCGCGCACGCACCTCTCGTGTTTTCGAATGCGGCTTACAGCGATCGGGTCCGTTGGACCACGACCAGATGCAGCGGGGATTGCTTGAGCAGGCGTGACACGTGTGCAGCTGCAAGCACTCGATGCCGGTGTTCTTGTCACAATTGTTCAGCTCCGTGACGGGTCTCGAGTTCGGCGAATTCGGATGGTCCCGGCACTTCTCGTGCAGACAACTCTTGCCGCACCACACGCAATTGTACGAGGTCTGCAAACACGCGACGCAATCGGTGAAGAGCTTGCAGAGCTCCTCGTGCGACGTCATACCACGCGGCGGCGTGTCGTCCAGGCATCTCATGTAAGGACTGTCGTGTTCGTTGTCGTGTTCCTTAACGTGATGCGATATCTTCATGATGTGCAGGCAACGTTCTTCCCGCCTGTGCCACACACACTTCATGCCTATCCGCGCGTTCAGGCACTGATTCTGATTCGTTATATTCTCGCAGTTACCCGGGGTATACCTGCGCAATAATAGAAATTCAAAAACATCTACAGAATTAGCTTCTTCATAAAACAAAATCTGCAAATTGTAGTCGAGCCGCACCTTAACATATCAGAGAGCATCTCGCCGTCGAAGCCGCCGTAGATATACATCGATACACCGGAGTCGTTCCTGAAGACTGTCGCGCTGTGACCGTATCGCGGAAGATCGTTCATGTCCGGCATGATGTAGTGATGCCACGTGTCGCACGTGACATCGTAACCCAGCGTGTCGGCCGAGTAGCATCGCGCACCGTGCGATTCCTGCGTGTCGTTGTGCATGTTGCCGCCGAAGACCAGCATCAGTCCGCCCGTGACAAAGGCCGCCGTGTGAAAGAAACGCGCCGACGGCGCGGACGTGAGCAACCGCCATCTGCTCTCGTTAGGGTCGTACGAATACAGCCGGCTGGTCAGTAAATTCGAGCTCTGCGACTCCGACACGTAACCGCCATACACGTAGATGAGATTCGTGAGCGGATCGTAGGCGGCGCTGTGGCCGTAGCCGCCTTTCACCGGGAAGCCGTTCGTCTGGACGATCTGCCACTCGCGCGTACTCAACGAGTACTCCTGGACGGTGTTTAAGTAACCATACTGCGGCGAATAGCCAAATATCACAACCATCTTCTCCTTTTTGTTCTTTGTCTGCACCAGAGTCGCGGTATGTCCGGCTACCTGTAGAAACGATTCGTTAAGATATAATTGTGTAACAGTTAATAGACAATTAGAGCAGTTAAAAAACCGAATTTAAGTTCTCAAGTTGAAAGAGAGAGAAAGAAATTACAGAAGTTCCGTAACAATTAATCGTCGATATTCGATTTAATTTTAAATTACATTATTCCTTCGATATTGTTTGAGCGAATTTCGCGCACCTTCAGTGGACCACAGATAGTCTTGTTGTGACAGTCGTCGTGCACGGTGACGTTCTCCCAGACCTTGGTGGATATGTCGAAGGCCCAGATCTCGTTTGTCACGGTGGAGTTTTGCACGACGCCGCCGTACACGAATATTTTGTCGCCGAACAGCACGCACGAGTGCGCATAACGCGGCAATGGCGCACGACCCTCGACGTGAGCCGTCTCCCACACGTTACCGTTAAAATCGTAGAAGTATATCATCTTGGCACGATGGAAACTCTCGCCGCCGACCACGTACAGCGAGTCCTTCCAGACGATGGAGCAGTGACTGGCCGAGCCGTTCGGCGCCAGACCGTTATACGTAACAGTTTCCCAAAATCCGTGGTCGCTCCTTTGGCTGCAGTCCGCGCCTAGAAAACATCGCGGTGAGTAACTTTTACCTTGTTCTATTTAATCTTTTTTAATTATTTATATAATTACTTTTGCAATAATTGTTACGTGCTATATTATATTCTTTTTCTCGTCGTCTTTTTATTTACCTCTGTATTCACGGTTGCATTTGCATCGATGGCTCTCTGGATTGCACTCGCCCTGTTCAAGATGCTTTGAACAATTGTTCGGGCATACTTCCACGTCGCAGGCTTCACCGGTCCACCAGGCGTAGCAGGTACACGTGCCGTCGATACACACGCCGTGACCAGAACAGTCGGTGTCGGAAGAACTGAAACCGACGACGCGGAATTTAAACGCGTGTATACGATATACACATGTTCAATCAATATACTGGGTGCTTTGTATTGATAAACTCACTTCTAAAAAAATTAATGTACTTGAAAAAGAGGCTGAATCAAAGTGCAAAATAAAAACAAATTAAATACGATTTTTACTTTAGCCATGACCTGCCGGTATTCTAATAATAACAAATGTAATAAACAAAACAACCAAATAATCCAAATCACGACTAATGTAGATAACGTTTGAACCAATCTCGGCTTCGAGCCAAAACCGCTTGAAGACGCCACCCGTAACGACCCGGCGCTATCGATCAGCAAATATAACTATGCATTTTTTTTGTACGTACGATATTTAATCGATAACCGCAAAGAGCAAATGTTTGCATTCTTAACAATATTTTTTCAGCAAACGATACTTGTTGATACAATCGTAATACGCTTTACTCTTTAATATTTCAAGATGAAAAATGTAAACAGAAACAATGCAGTAAAGTGTGTTTTAGTTTGATAGGTCTTTTTTTCAATAAAACGGAAATCACAGTTTTTAAAAGAATACGAGACGAAAAAAAAAACCAAAACTTCGAGGAACAAAGGAACCATGCTCGTTTCGTTTCAGAGACATTTAAGTCAATATCTCGAAAATTGTCCGCCTCTCGTCCCGTGGGAAGAAGAAACCCAAGAGCAATTTTTGCATAACGAACAGCTGATCGTCTATTAACCGCAGGTGACGTTATCAAACGTGACACAGAATTACGCGTATTTCCGGCAGACAGTAGAAGCTCGATAAAAGTTCCTAAGCCGGGAGTGACCCGATTTTAAACGACTTGTAATCTTTTATTACGCTTCTTCTCAGATTGACCGCCACCTTGCCGAACAAGGCCGTCGTCTTCGCACACATAAGATCTCCATTTTTTTGCGTGAAAATCGAAGGTAAAACAATTCTAACAGTACAAGCCATTTTTAACAAAATCAATAGCAATAATTCAGTTTATAAAAAAGTAGAACACGCTTTCTCTCTAATTGTCTCTTTAATCAATGACCCAAAAAGTGACTCATATATTATTACTCGAACCGAAAACAACTGTCAAGCCTCACTTGCTCGGACAGGCGTTGATCTTGTAGGTGATGTTGAAGCCGCTCATGTTGTACGCAACGTCGGAATAAAAGTGCAGCAGGGCGCTGCCGGATTTCGCTGTCACTTCCGGCACGCGGCGCACGTGATAGTTGTTCTCGTGCATCAGGCCGGAGAAGACGGCCAGTAGCGGCGCCTCGACGCTGTCGCCGTCGTAGATGTACAGATGGTCCCAGCCGCATTCCGTTGCGAACTGCTCTATGTGCATCCGTATCTTGGTGTTTGGCTGGCTCTCGATTAGCCATGAGCACTTAACGTCCGCCGTGTAGTTGCCGAAACCGTCGTGGATGCTCCCGCTTCTGTCCGACAATCTACCGGAAGAAAGCACACATTCCGTATATTGTGTAACGCATATATTATAATTATCAAATATAATACTAATTACTTTTTATTAAACAAATATGAGAAAAAATATTAAATTATTAAAAAGTACAAAATGTAATAACGATGATAACAATATAGGATGTTAATTTGTTTTCTCTATAAAACGTTTACGAATATAATTTATAACAGAAGAAGCAAATTCGTTCAACTTTAATAATTCAAAACGTGTCCCGGCACAAATTATTCAAAATAGCTCTGTGGCCGCAAACACAAGAAAGGCTATATAAATGTAGGCGGTAGAGCAGATAGACGTATCTCACAAAATAATGTATGCGGCATGCAAAGTTCATCGTTGACGTAGGTGCGTGTACGCTTTTTGCCCCGAGTTTACGAGTTCGCAAGCGGAGAAAATGTTGCGATTGTCTCTTTCTCGTCGGAGAAAAAATAGAATTCTCGTGGCAAATAAAATGCTCGTCAATTTGCGATAAACGACGCTTGCGTGAGAGCGCTGAGTAATAATCGGACGTAATTTCGACGATTCGAGCCGCGCAGAGAGCCGGCGATGTGCATATCGGAGGCGGATGTAACAACAAACGCGACACGGAAGAGAGCGACGCATCAACGTCGACGGGAGCGGTCGACCTCGTTAATTGCACCCCATTTTTTTCCCCAACGATCGCTAACAGTGCGGTCGGTGCAAGGCGAGCCGGAAGTCGAAATGAGAACCGACGTTCAGAGAACGTCCTTGACGAGAGGAAAATGTGATGCAACGCCGCGAGTCACCAACGCACTCCTTTCGAGATCTTACTTTTCTTCTATCCCCATTTATACGAGATATCTGGTGCTTCATAATACTCTCTTTGAGTATAGTATAATGAGAAGAAAAGTCAGTTACTTCTTTCTTTAGCTTTGCAAAGAGAAGAATGAAGAATTAACCCTTAGGTATACAAGAAAAGCTTTTCATTAACTTCGATAATATCAATCTTTTTCTCTTTTTCCCTTCCTCTCTCGCTTCTTCTATTTAAATAAGTTTTGCAAAAAAATAATCCTTAATTATTCCATAAGAATAGGATCTGAATCGATTAAAATCACATTTCTCTTCGTTATTTGAATTTTAATTAAGTGAGATCTCAACCCGAGAAGGGTTAATATTACCTTCGTTCCTATCTGTAATTGCCGATTAATCCCGGAGATATCAAGAGACATGTAACGAGGTTTCTGTAACGAATAAAAAAAAAAAAAAAAAAAACATTTATCAAACAGCGCGCGATAGTCTTCGCGAGCAAGGCGTTATAATGACTCGTGTGAAATGAAAACTTTATTTATTAATTAAAGATACAAAAACGCACATTCGAATCGAACCGACGTTAATTAATAACACCGTCACGGAATAACGAGGAGCATAGAACACCTGCGGTTAGGTAACATACGTGTTTCACGTACACACAGGACGCGCCACGATAGCGTAGGAATAACAATAATGTGCCGTAAAAAAAAAAAAAAAAAAGAACGCGCGGCTTTCACGAAGGCACGCCCCGCTATTACACCTATGAATCGACACAAGTGGCGGATACTGCGTCGGTTATTTTTTTTACAGCGCGCGCGATGCAACCGCGTATATATAAAAATTTTTATTGCAGAATACGATACGTGGCGCGAGTGTATGTAACATTACGCGCGCGTTCTCACGATTAGCCTCGGCGCGATTATTTACTTTATTACGAACAATTTTATGTTGTGCAAAAGAATGTTCAAGAAGTTTTTTTAAAAGTACAAAAACAACAAAGAGACAAACAATTGCATCGATAAGACAATCGATGATCTGAAATTGTCAAGATAAGAAAATGCGTGGTTTTAAAGATAATAAGTGGTACATATATAGATACACACTTTTTTATCTGTTGCGATTACAAGTTTTACGATAGCAAAGTTCAGATTCGTTATCGCGATGAGATTTTGCAACAAAGACGCTGGCGCTCACGCCGAGAAGACACATCCTCGTGTTAATAAATACGAAGTACGTGCTGGACGCGGAAGAACAGTTTGTGAGATTTTTCTACGTTTTTACGAGTTGACTCTGCTACTTATCACACACATTCTTTCTTAATTATTTGAGCTGTCATCGTTCATTTTTTTTTCTTCGATGGTCTTTATTTGTCACTCGCAAACTATTTTTTTTTTTGTAATATACGCACAAATTATATAACATTATATATATCATAATTAAAATAACAGTTTTTTATTTATTATAGCATTACAGCTATCGAAAATGGAAGTCCGATTAAATTCTCGAGTAAATGAACGCGGATGCAAAGCGCAATTCTTACGATAGGAATTAATAAAAGCGTTTCATAATAAGAATTTTCGTTTTGTTTCTAAGATGTAATGTAATTGATAGTTTCGAGCCACACAGAAGATTAAACCGTGGTGGGATTGCGCAGTATTTATTATCGCAATTGCCGAAGTTGCAACACACGCCTGTTGCAACGCAAGCATCAAGAACGGATCATAGTCAGAAATGAAATTAGCATACCGTGTAAAGAGACCGAATGGAACCTACGCGGAGATGGAAGAACGATCTTAAATATTCTTCGCAACAAAGCAAAAACGTAAATATATGGTGAAAATGCTGGGATTTTAAGTTAATAAAAAAATCTCGTAAGCGAAAAAAAAAAAAACGGATACATCTTGAGATTTTGTCGCAAAGCAAAATTATACAATGCAGATTACAGTACACCCAATTATGCGGACACTTTAAAGGAATTACATTATCTTCCGACGAGAATCCGGCGAGTGCTTCGACACTAAAGTGCGAGGCATTTCAGGTTCTTATCGCGAGCGTAGACGGTTCAATCATTATCGATTATAAACGCGTCTTGAAGTTCCGCGTCTTATTAAGAGCCGTTCGTAAATATCGGGGAATGGACCGCGGCGCTCACAGAATCGCGTTCCTCCGCGACAATCAACAAGACCGATGAGTCACGTTCGACGTCAAGTTCGACGACCGTCCGGTCGGTTTTATTTCTTCACTCGAAGTCGAACGAGAGATATGAGCAACGTGGAATTCGAGCAGGTTGTTGAGGGACATATCGGGAATGCGTAAGTGTCGTGCTTCAGATTCTTATATTCAAACTTCTTCTTATCGTCAATTTGTTCTATTTAATTTTCGAGTGAACAATGTCAATAAAAAAAAAACTTCTCTGCAAATTTCATTGAATTTTCTTCGAGCACAAAAACATTTACTGAAAATTTCTTGAAGAGAGAACGTTGAAAATGCGAAACAAAGTGTCGTACATTTTCTGCAGCTTCCTGCGCTTGATTCTTTTAATTAGTTTGTTTAATTTTTTTTAATAAACAATAAAAGCATTTTCTGCAAATTTCCTGGCTTTTTTCGAGTGAAAAAAAAATTTCACTGAAAATTTCAGAGGCGCGTTGAAAATAGTTGAAATTAGCGAAACACATTCTCACTGTTCGGCTACGTAAAGGCCGAATTGAAATATAAATATGTAAAACACATTGCGAGACTATGAAAACAAGTTAAAATATTAATAGTTTAACAGACTCTTGTTAAACACATCGATTATTTTTACGAGATACAGACATTTTCTCGCGAATTGATGAGCAAGAGAACGACAGAGGTTCCACATGCGTAAAGTTGTATGTATTAATAACGGTGACATCAGTTGTTTAGTAGCGTACTGGTCAAGCATCGTGATGAACTTGATCTTTCTGCGTGACGCAAATATCTCCAGAATCTCTCGGTGTGTATTGATGGGTCTCCTCGCACAAAAAAAAAAAAATAATACGTCAGGCTTCCAAAAGTCATTTCCAATTCATGAGCACTTGTGAAATCTGATATTCTCGTTCGTGGAAGAAACGTCAAGTTTCCAGACATCTGAGATTCTGTGAGCGATGATACTGTGGAAACGTTGAGGTTTTTTTTTTTTTGAAACGCGCATTGTGTGCAAATCGTGACGGAGCGAAGTATGCTAGAAATGACGAATTCCCCGTTTGTCGAAACAGATCGTCGGCGAAATTTATTGATTCCGCCGGAATTCGATCCGCGTGTGACGGGAGCGAGAATCCCGCGCGCATCGGAGAGGATTAAAATAAGACCACGACTAAACCTGGAACCCCGAGCACTCCGGAATACTGCGTTGCCATGAGCGAGATACACACTTCCGATAATTCTCGCGCGAAAGTACACAGTCCCGAATCTCTGCTTACGTAACGACGTGACTAATGCAGATGTTATCAACGAACGAGATTAGAAACGGGAGCCGAAACAACAACGACGTGAGAAAGCGGAGGGAACAGAATGAACGAGAAATAAAACTCTCTCGCGACTTAATTTCGCCGTTTTTCCGTGCAGTTACGGAGCAACAGGGATTAAAAAGAAGGAATCTTCTTTCTCGAAGAAGAAAAGAAAAGATCCTTTACTTAAACGAAGAAAAGCCGTGAACAGCGGCGGGGCTGTAAAGTGAGATTTCTCAGAAATTTTACGGAGAGCAACATAATCCGATTCCTGTGTTGTTGTGGGGAGAGATTCGAGAGAGAGAGAGATCCCGAGAAATCAATGACCGGGGAGAGAATTTTAGTCGCGACGTCACCCGCCGTTAAATTGCATTCGCTTGTACTTCATGCGCGCCGTAATGACGCGGCGGAGAATTTATCTCGCGGAGAGACACAGAGTTCGGAGAAAAAGAAATTACGCACGAAAGTGTTTCTCTCTCTCTTAATAAAGCGTAAAGTGGAAATTTATGGGAGAAAGCATGGAGAATATAAGGTAACAAAAAAATAAGCACGGAGGCTAACACACGCGGCGAGTACCGCGACAACACTTCGCGTCTGTCACCGTGAACGCGCACCGGAGACTTGTAAGAGAGATTAAATTTCATTCACCCGGAGATTATACGAGTGTATTACACACTTCCAGTGCACGCTTACATTGCATTTCACGATCTACTTAAGAGAGTATCGAATTTAAGACGATCGAGAGAGAAAAAAATCGTTTGTATTTTCGATATCGCACAAAGACACGAGTAATTGATTTCACGCGAAGAACAACGTTCGCGCTTGCAGATCTTGTATACAAAGCGACCGTAAAGTTGGATTTTCCGAGAGAAAGAGAGAGAGAGAGCGAAGAAAAGAAAAAGAGAGAAACTGCAATATTATATTCAATTAACTACAATTGCTGCAGAATTTTTTTTTCTTGTAATGTTGAATCGGCATTAAGAAGTCGAGATTTGTATGCATAAAGAGAAAAAACGCTGCGACGGAATAATTTTGTTTCCTCCCCCGCGCTCTGTGAGGGACTCTTTCCGCGCGCTTAAAACGAGACGGATACACGCCCGCTTCGTTTCAACGGGTGTGTGCAGTAAGAAGAAAGAGGTAGGCAAATGCAACAGATACAGCTGAAGAGAACGAACGCTTAATGAGAGACGCTGTCCTGTGAAACTGTCTCTGTCGTAATTAGAATTTTCCCCGGCGTTAAGTTTGCTTGTAAGCGCGCGCCGTGTAACGTGATAAAGCGCGGGCGCGGGGATAGCTGTTATCGCACAAAAACTAACACACATTTCGAATTCCGCGCTCGTTTCGTCGTCGAATTCCAAACGCGTTCGATTGGAAATTTCTCCCCAATTAGAAGTTATCGGTTGTTGTTACGCCATTTTTGCAAGGGACGCGCGAGAGAAAATATAGCCGCAAGATACGCAATTATACATACGTATTTATAAATGTTTAGAAGAATTCAGTTTCTTTCTGTGTAAATGCAAAAAATTATCGCGCAGTTGACTGACGGCACTTAAACCGCGAGAGAGAAAAAAACACTTAATTTTCGCGAGACTTCGCAACTTAACATTCGCAAAAGTTTCTCCTCAAAGGCTTGAACAGCAAATTAACACTTTTTTTTATCTCTCTTTTGACGAGAGAGAACTCCAAGCGCGTCTCAGATCGTAGATTAAAAAGTTACTCGTTGAAATTATCTCATGAGGACGTTATCGGCTCGCGAGACTCTTTCTTTTTTTTTTTTATAATGAAACCAACGCATTTCTCCGATCGCTGCTCGACTCGGTTTCATTTTCCGAGTGCGAGTCTTGCGAAATTTCCATCGTGAAAATCGCGAAGGCGGCACAACCGCGTGCCAGACGCCCACACGTGGACTTCGGTAGAAAAGTCGCGAGTTCTACCGGTTCTCAATCCGGTTTTTATTGAGCGAATGCTTGAAAGTTTTTGATGAATTTTATCATATAATAGAAAAATGGATCAAGTAATTTTATTAAGAGAACGATTTATTCATTCTATCAAGTACAATCCCCATTGTTTTCTGTTATCTTTCTCCAACCGTTCTGGCAGCCATTCGTATTCTCTATCACAAAAAGATAGCCGGCTTTTCATCGAGGAATGAAGAAGAGTAGTTTTGTAGGTCGTGAAAAGACGCGAATTTTTTCCTCTCAATTATTCATTTTATATATTTCAAGACACACACACACGCAATTAAACTGATCAAAACCAATTTCTGTTTATAACGACAGCTACTAAAAGTATGACTTTTCCAACGATACATTTACATATTTAAGTGCCGCCATAAAACTGGATCAGTCGCAACGTCTTTGAAGAACCCATCAAAACTTTTGCACTCACCTGTCAATACTCGCGTCAATAACCGACGCCGCTGAAATAACTTTTTGCAACGAGTGCAGCGTGAAAGATTCGCATCTCACGCGAAAAGCCACGAGCGTCGGAAATTTCGGAAACACATCTTCCCGCCTGAACACCTTCGTACAGGTACGTGTGGAAAAAAAATATTGAAACTGTAACGTGATAGATCTCGCTGCTGCTCGTATCCGCGAGTTTTATCGAATGTCGGGAAGCGGCGCAAGAGACGATCCGTATCTACGTATCTGCGTTATCGGAAGCTGAGGAACGTAATAACATTGCGAAAATCATATTTCGTTTTCGATCCTCGCTTTCGCGTTGCCACGGTCCGTTGTATTATTGCACCCGCGAGCAAAATAAACCGGCGACGAAAACGGAGAACCTTCGCAAAAGGTCTCGAGAGAGTGAGAGGAGCAATAAAAGTTGCTGGCGTCAGTGCCTGGAATGCGCGCTCATTTAATTGTCGTATATATGTATATTGGAGCGTCCGATACTAAAGAATTCAACTTCCAGCGATTTTTTGGCAAAACACTAAGCAATATGAGAACTCTCGGTGGAGAACGAGCAAGCTGCAATAGTCAGTCTCGGAAATATGAAAACTCAGATCACGTAATTTAGAAAATTTGCAATTTAGATCTTAAATGTAACTCTTCAATATGTTTATCATAATTAAATTCAGCCGATTACAGTCATCGCAAAATGTAGTGTGTACATTCCCAAGCCACTTTTCTTCGGCAGTGAAAAAAATCTTTCATCCTTTAATTTTTTTATTATTTGCTGCTTGAAAAATATTTTTATACGTTTAGAGAAAGAAATTGTGTGTATTATGTTTAAGAGATAGATCTGGGAAAGTCATGCAATATTCATCGGACTAATCTTGTGTTTTTTGTAATCAATGATGCAAAAGCTCGCTAAGACACGACGGTCGATAAACGAAATAAAATGCAAAAGCGCGCGGCGCGCTTGAAAGAATCGCGTATATATCTCACTTATATATCCAAACGAGAGGGAGAAAGAAAAAAAAAACAACGAGCGGTCGTCTGTACAAACCATTTCGATTAACAACGAGTCGGTTCGTTGCACGAGTTAAGCATAACAAACCTGTCACGCATATTGACATGCACTTCAAATGCATGAATAACGCATTGAAATGCGACTGCGAAACTCCGCGCACGCCACGTCCGCGCGCGCGACGTTGAAAATAGAAAAAGAGAGAATATGAATGACAATGCTCTCGCGGTAATAATTTAATTTAGCAACCGCGGGAATAACGAACTCCGCGTCTTTCTCGATCGATAGCGAGGAGAATAGACGTTGCTGGTTTATTTTTATATCGCAAAAAAAAGAAAAAAAAAACACAGCCCAGAATCCGTTTCCGAAGCTCCCTCGTCTCTCGGCGAAGAAGTGGAACAAAAAGCCGAAAAATTTATAGAAAGAAGAAAAGTTACGAGAAACAAAAGATACTGTATACTATCGCGTTTGCCTCTTTCGAATCGATTTTATTCTTTATTATTTTTCACGACTTTTTGATAAAAATGTTGCTTTTATTTCTTCAATTCAATTCTGTTGCTCCATCATTCTGCTCTTCATCTGTGCTCCAAATCGGAGCAAATAAAGAAAACAGTTTCTTGCCTTTATATGTAAAAAAACAACAAAACTTACTGAATATAATGTCAAAAATAAAAGCTTTTTATAAAATCAACATTTACAAGTAAAGTTAATTCATAGAGTCGATAAATTTTATCTGACATTAGTGATTCTCTTCAACGAAGGATATAATATGTAATATGTCATTCTTCTTCTTCATATATCGATTCCCATTTCGAAGAAAAATTTCGAAGTTCCTGAATCTCGTTGAAGAGAATCCGTTCCGGTATGTACCTGATCGAGATCCTTGCGCCACTGACGCGCTGAGATCAGATACGACGGATCAGTGAACGGTAGGAAACTCTCGTTGGGTTCACCGGGAGAGGAAAGGTTTTATGGGCGAGGTGACATTTGGAACGCTTTCCAATTTCGCCGAAGTCTATTTGCCTCGCGAGCGAGAAACGTAACAGTTTTCTCCACAGTGGACTCGCGGCATCCGAACTCGTTGCAAACACGATTAACCCCTCGAACCACCACCCTCATTTAGAGCGCATTGAATCGTCGCACACACGCGTTCATTACGCGTGTTTTTACGTGCGCGCGGCGTAAAAAAGAAAACGTTTCAAAAATATTCTTATTCGCAGGAAGATGTCTGTGTTCTCGGGGATACTTTGCATAAATTTCTCGAGACACCGTGCACGGTCTTATCGCGCCAGAATTTAATGACTCGGCGCATGCACCGCAATTATCCGCAATTTCTCAGCGTATCGCGTCATCCATCGTGAGATATTCGGCGCATTTAACATTCTTCTTCGTTGAAATATCTTCTCGTTCACGGCACGTATTATATTTCGGAGATTAACTAACGTGGTCTTGTGTGTCCGTATAAGAAAATGTCAAGCGTGTATCGATTCGCTTTCTATTCGTATATCGGTGGAATTTCATTGAGCAAAGCGCGTGAGAGTATGTAATAAACGATAATACGCGCGAGAGAATAACGTGACTCGAAAACTTGCATGTCACTTCGTTGCATTAGTCGTAGTTTTTTTTTTGTGAAATATATATTTTATAGAGCAGCGTTTTATATACAAGTGACAATTATCGCTAATATGCAAAATATGCAAAATGTGAAATAGTAAAGTGTTCGTATTTTTTTTCTGTTTTCATTAATTTTACCAGAAAAATGTGCACCTACATGCATAACATTGTCAAGGAGATTATTTTATCTACAGTCGTATCGATCGAAAACTGTAATATTTGAGCTTCCTAAATAGATAAGATATCTCATCCGATATCATATCTCAGTCAAAATACTCTCAAACAAATCGCGCGTAGATATGTTAGAAGATAAGACAGAAACACTTAAATGTAAAATCAATACGCTAAAGTATTATCGAACATTTGTTTTCTTCTGAAGTGTCTCGACATAATATATTCAGAAATTTCATATTTCACTAAGTAACAAGAGTATATCGCAATACACGCATGTACGCAACGAATTATTCTCTGTATTGCGAAATTAATAATACGTACTTTAAAATCCTTTTAAATTAGATGAGAAATTATATATATATACGTTCGATACGGACGATATATTAAGAAATAATGGAGCGCAATTACCTTAATGAACATTTTATTCGACGCGGCTCGGAAATGAGAGACGTTCAAATATTTAACGCGACGAAAGAAATTAAAATTCAGAATTATTAATAATGAGATATGATTGATTTTATTATTTTGCTCCGTTTCTTCGTTTTCTACACGTATAAACGCGAACGTGTTCTCGATCTTGTTTCGCGGGAGTGTATCTTTTTATCCGATGCTGACGTTGCTTTGACGCTGCTTTTTTCTCGTTATGGCAAAATTGTTCTTGTACCTCTTGTTTGATACCACGAGCGCATATATGTCGAGAGCTTTCTGTCTTTCGTGTAAGATCCGCGGCTGTGGATGTAATTTTGAAGTTTTTTCCCTAGTCATGCGCATCCTGTAAACGCATCGATTTTGTTATCGCTGGGATAAGGTTTCGTTTTGTTTTGTATCGCGTGTTACATTATGCATAACCCACTCGTGCGCTTATCTTCTCTCGCGAGCCTTCATTCTTGTCCGAACACGTGCGACTGCTTTATGTACAAATATAGTAGCAAAGCGCGCAGGATAAGATACGCGTGTGCGTATTCAGCGCGATTAGTGTTTCCGAGACTTCGGAAGAAATCGCTTCGAGTAAATGTTTGCAGAATTTTTCTTCTGACAATGTTAAAAATAAAGAGAAATTATAAAACAAACAAAACTTACGGAAAATGAGCGCAAACAGTCGCGCGCCATTTGTTCGCGAGCTTTTTTTCATCGCAAATGTGAAACAAATTAGATCGCAGCGGGAAAAGATAGTTCAAGAAAACACTATAACATAAATAAGCAGCGACTTTTCTCGTTTTCTCGCCTTTTGCGAAACTTTTAAATTTTATCTGTACATGTACGCGCATATGCGAGGCTTGGAATTGGTACACGTTTTGTTGAATACGTACAAAGTTTCTCAGACTTCCTTGTCGCGACGAGATTCGCGACGATATTCCGCGCAAGAAAAAGTTGAGACAGAGTGTCTGGTAAAAATCCTGGTGGAAGAGGAGTATTCGCGTATCCGGCAAGAATTCGCTTCGACCGACAGAAAATCCGAGCCCGGACGTTCTGTGCGCCCCTCACTAGAAATTCTCTGTACTTTTCTCACGCGCCGTTGAAAATATTATCGCGCTATCCTCCTCTCGCCAGAGAACCCGAAGTCCAGGAGGATATAAGGACTTAATACCGACGATTAAACCCGGGCTTATACAAGGATTCGGGCCACCGTCGAGCTCGTTCCGCGGAAACACGCGCGACTCTAATTAAATTCACAGCTTAATGCGAATATTAGGTACTAATGGATAATTTCGCGATATTATCGTGTGCCCGGAGACCAGGGGTTTCGGACGCGGAATAGTTACGTCGGAAATCAAGCGAGCGGTAGAATAGTTTTAGGATTATGCGATACTTCATAGTTAGTGGGGACGGGTTAACTGCAAGTGGGAAATTTGTCCGCCGATGCTCACATAGTTAGTATTCATAGAGAACATTATGGACATTTATTACGTGGGACATTAAGCGTTGATGACATGGATTTTATACAGGCATTAAATCGCGAAAATAAAAAAAAAAAAAAAAAAAAATGCCGCGGAAGGCGTAAGTTTTCAAAAGACAAATTGTCGATATTTGTTTTCGTTAATCTATCGTGTCTATTTTTTGTCTCGGATCATTGCGATTTAACGATAATCGATACAACTCGAAAAAAATACGCTAGTTTTTTGAAGTTGGATATTTGTTTTCAGTGACATTTAAAGGTCGTACTTGTGCGAATAAAGGCCGTCATTGTCGTGGATTGAACATTTGCAAAATGTTGATTAGCTCGTTTGTCACAAGATGAGATTACGTCGGAGACATTTAGTCAGAAATAATAATGCATAAATTATCTTAATAAATGTCGTCGAATCGTTCGCGCCGAAAGAATTTCAAATTAAACGTAATCACCTAATATGATTTGCAACTCGCGTGTGACGTGATTGTAAACGACGAGAATTGCCGAGTAATTATTTTCGCGCACACAGCCATTATCGGCCAATTAAACTTGCAAATAGTCGCGCTGCAATCCGTATCGTTCCGATAATCAATGGATTTTTCTCATTTGAAACCTCTCAGCTAATTATTACAAAAATTGTCTTCATAAAACGGCCGTAAATATATATATATTTATTCTTATCTTCAATTTATTAGAATCTATAGAATGAGAGGATATTTTACGTTAATTACGTTCGTTTTCTTTTTATTTCTTTAATTACGTTCTGCACATTGATTAATAATTCACTAAAGTAGATATCATACAATGGATTATTGGTGTTTTGAACCAAAAATAAAACCATCAAATGTGAAATAGAAATCAAAATTTGAAAAAATAATAAATTTCATGTTAATAACTTAATTACACGCTTGCTATTTTTAAAACGACGTCGTCTTTTCAACGAAATGAGGGTAGATATGTTACAAAGTGCCGCGATGCCGCTCTGTCGTTCGTTCGGTCGCGTTTCTAAAGGAACAATTTCGACGTTCTCTTCGACATGTGCAGCGCGCGCAGATGCGCTGCAGCTTGCAACAGACGGGAACGCGGCGCGGGGTCGTAATTAGCGACGACTGCAAGAGAGACGAAATTCTCCTGGTCTGGGCGAACTAACGAGCTCGCCGCATTCACGCGCGTCTTCTGTCAACGCGATGCGATTGCCGGTGCAGACAAGCCGCATTATGCCGAGCACAACGAAACGCGCACACGTAAGAGCAGCGCCTCCGCTTGTGTGTGTCTCTCACATGTGCACGCTTTTGTCACGTGTGACGCGGCGGCGGCGGCGGCGCGACACACGTAACAAAGATAAAGAATCGCACGACACGCGCGAATGCATCGTTCAATATACAATCGTCTAATCAAGCGTGTAATTTACGACGCAGTCGGTCGAAGTTGCTTCCGGTATAGCTTTCTGATGCAAACCAAAAAAAAAAAAAAAAAGAGCTCGATAGAGAGTTTATTCTTTTCGTTGAAATTCTTCTAGCGCTTCCTCTCTTATTGTTTGCAATTTTAAGTAGAAATCACCGAACAAGCCACTAAAAAAACAAGCCATGCTCGAAAATGTTATTATTAAAAAATGAAGAGTGTACTTGTAAATGCGCATCAACTACAGCGCTTGGCCTTCTTTTCACGACCTAATTAGCATCTTATTGATTTAGTTTCACAAAACCTAAATTAATTATCAAATAAAAAAAACACCTATTTATACGAAAAGTCTATTGACAAGTGTAATTTTAAATGACACTTTTTTTGACAATTTGCTAATAACTTTTTTTCTGATGATGAATCGATCAGAGTGTGTTACAACAATGCTTCCCTCATTCAATTTGAGGAGAGATTCTTTACTCGACAAATATTTTTCTGATAATTCTGTTTGTCGTAACAGAATGTGCGCGTTATCAACTTCCGCTTTGATTACGGAGATCGAGTGCATTAATAAATCAAATGTTGATAGCAAACACGACGAATCTTGAACACAAAACGAAAGATGAACGAGAAGAGCGAGAGGCTAAGAATATCGAAATCTCTTTCCAGAGTTCTTTGACCTTTAAATTCGCTGCGCGCGCGGAAGATACGTTCCGATTTCAAAATCTTATATCTTTTTACATGTACGTGGAAAATGAAAGAAGATGATATCTCCGGACAGTGTCTATTGATCATTGTCGGTGCGAACAGCGAAACGTCTGCCGGAATGGGGATTAATTTTTCAGAGATAGACACAAAATTTCGACGTGTGATAAATTCGCGACCGTGTATCCCGCGTGCGAGACTATCCGGATTTTTCTCAGCGCGAAAACTTTTTCGAGAAAAATGTCGCTGCGAATTCTGCGGGAAGCACCGGTATTCAGCGAGACCATCAAAGTGCGGTAAAACGAACCGAGATATCGTTCCTCTCTTTGAGGAAAAACTCTCCCCGCAATTTCCAGCAACGCGCGACGAAAACGCGACATCGAAGTTTGAAATCGAAACGCGACGCGGGTATTTGCCAGGGATATAAAAGGATGATGCTTCAAATCGTCGGAAGAATTCGAGATAGGAAGCACAATTGTGCGTCCTCGTTTCCGTGGAATTAAAAGTTTGACGCTTGTAATCGATAACATTGTTATTTATACAATCCTCGAAAAAATCGAACACCTGCTTCGCACTGTTTCCTCGCGTATGTAATAAAAGTTCGGTTTTTATTGATCTTTTGAGTTTGTCAAAAATCTCGAAAACATCCTTGAAAATATTCACCGAATAATGTAAGATATTTGTCGACGAGAAATATTTCAGCCGTGGATACCTTCGCCGTGAATTCCGATCGCTTGCAAGCAAACGTGACGACGACTGTTCTCTGGACGAGAGAAGAGTACCTTTGACATTTTCCCGAAGAACTCCGAATGAACATCCGGCGGCGTCGTGCGCGCGCGCGCGCGAACTAACGCGTTGCATAAGTGTGAGATTTGCTTGGCGCAGCATAAAAATATCCGATTTCTAGACTTTCATCAAGTGACTATTATGCAACGATTATGCAGTTCTGTGACTTGCAAGAAGAAAGCTTTCTCTCCGCGTTAAAGACTAAAAAAAAAAAAAAAAAAAAAAACCGCGCGACGCCACATTAATTTCACACAACAAAAGTTTAAAGCAATCGACTTGTTGACAAGAATTATCATAATTTACTGATGTGTAATTTATTTTTCTGTTATTTATTGATGTATTGGTTTTTTTTAGATACAAGAGGATATTGAAAAAAAAAATACTCTTTCTTATTCCCATCTTCTTTATACACTCTCAAGGACTTGTTTACGTAAATACATGTAGATTTTTTTTTCCCCGACAACCTTGAGATTTGCATTTCAGACTGATGTGTCTCTGAAAACAATGGCGGGATCGCGATACGTGTTGTACATATGCACAAGCGCGGCCAGTCGCGCAGACTGTTTTTGTTCTCGTCTCGCCGAGTTTGACGGCGCTGCGTAATCAGCACCCTTGACAGAGAGCACTTTCCCCGGTTGTCGCGCCGACGACGAGAGCTTAACGTCGATGACGATCGATCGATCGGACGCGCGCGAATCTAATCTCGAATCGTTTCGAATGAGCTGTCTGTCAGTCGGCTTTTCCTGTTGTATATAGTTGGAAGTCAACAATGCAAAAGCAGAAGAAGACTCGCGTGCGCGCTGCAGGTGTATACAATACTCGCCTTTCTTTCTAATTCCCCACTGCTCATTCCCTTTTCATTCCGTCTGGAGTTTAAATAAGAGGCAGAACTACCGCGGGACATACAAATCTTTTACGTTTCAAGCACCACACCATACCCGCAGCCACACTTGACTTTTTATTTTGCCTTATGTTCTTAGCTTGAAGATCTCCCATTCAGTAACAAGAATGGAAGAAAAAAAAAACTACGACCAATACAAACTTAGATATCAACAAATCAAAGAGTAAACAATTTTTTGCTCAAATAATACAGAGAGATATAATATAAATTTTTTAAATACACAGAGAAACATTTTGATCTCATTTTTTTATCATCTGCGATAAGTCGAAAGTAAATCTCTCTTTTAAGAGTTGAAGAAAAATAAAAGTAAAAAAAAAAAAAAAACAACAAAAAATTGCGTCTATTCAGGAGAAAAACAATGAAATAAAAAAATATATCCACAAAATTTCTCCTCGTTTGTGCCATTTTTTTTTTACGTTACTCACTGACCTCTCGAATGAGAATCTTATACATTGCGAATACAACGCGTGTCTGCACTATTAAACGCATGCCAGTGTATGTACGCACGCGTGGTACATACGCACGCACGCAGTGGCGTTTATTTACGTCGTCGTAAAAGCGAGGTGGACAGCGAGGATCTCTTCGTCGCGCGTTCACCCGGAACACGCGATCGAAGAGACGAGAACGACCTAGAAAGTCACAAGATCCCGTTGCACTTGACACGAACGAGCGCGCGACAGCACGAGACGCGCGCGGTTTTGGTCGCTAGAGAGTATATAAGTACATGTGTACACACGAACGAAGCATCGGATGCAGGGAGAAATGGTGTCCCTCGTGTCTTCGGTTTCCGCAAATTTTCCCCGTGATAGTTGAAAACCGATATTTTCCAGTTGTGAAGGGAGGTTTAGGTTAATCGCATCGACGTTCGTTCGCACGCTTCGTTCTGTCTCTTGAGAGAACGAAGAGAACCAGCAAAGAATTAGCGCGCGACGTTATTTTACAAACTAGCACAAATGAAATTAATAAAAATAATTAACAAATTATACAAAATATAATCGCGGCCAAGCGTATCTCTTTTTATCTCATTTTAATTCTTACATTCGTCTTTTGTTATTTCTTTCTGGTTCATCCTTCTCTGTTGATTTACTCCAAGAGTAGTTTCTTGTGATATTTTTTTTTTATATCATTATTGATTATAAAATTTATTAATGTACATGAGCGCTAGTCGGCACATCGCGTGTCGTCTCCTGGAACAGGCGCCGATGCGACCTGCATCGAACTCTCTTCAGAGCATATGCTCCGAGACAGCTGCAACAGGAACGGCGCAGGAGTGCTCGTGACGAACGGAGCGCACCACCGTCGTGCTGAAAATCGCGTGTGGCGGAGAAAAAAAAATGGAACGCGAAAAACGAGCGGAGAAAAAGAGGGTGGAAAATCGGCAAAATTGAAAAAATTGTGACAGATGACAGTTGGGAGCTTACCTGACTTTGCCGCCGCAGTACTGGCAGTGCTCGCCCTGCCAGCCGTCGCGGCAAACGCAGGTGCCATTGACACAGTCGCCGTTGATGCAGGTGTCGGGGTCGCAGGCCGTGTCCGCGGTCGGCGACGACGGGGCGGAAGACGCGGCGGCGCTTACGTGCACCAGGCAACAGACGAGCGCCGCCCACAACAGGAACGGCGCCCAGGACACGTTGGTTGTCTCGCCGCTGCCATGGCTGCGTTGATGCCGATCGCGATGATCGGTGCGACGGGAATGAGAAGAAGAATGATGATAATGATGATGATGCACCGCGGCGACGAGGACGTCGCCGCACGTTAATCGCGGCCGCCACTGGCCTTTCCGACGATACTTGGACTTATATAGGAACAAAAACATCTGCACGATCTCTGCCATTTTGGTAGGCTTCCATGTCAGGGACAATGGCGACCGACCGCGAGGAGATGCCGGGGGACGCGCATACGGAACAACGGGACACGACGACGGCGAACGACAACGAGTGTGACGTGAGGACGAGACCGAAATCCTCGAGCGATTTATTATCGTCTGACCGCGACGACTCGACTGCCCAACGGCTCGACGACTCGACGACTCGCCCGACGAAAGCAGCGACTCGCTACTGCCCACCAATCAACCTGCGCTCCGTGCAGCTTTCTGCTGTACTCTCGCAAAACACGAGAGAGAAAAAGCGAGCGAGGACACCACCTCCGCGCCACTGTCGTACTGACGCCGCATTACATTGCGCAAGATTTTCTTGTTACCAACACAGTTTCATTTTATTGTTTGTCGATGCTTCAACTCCCAAGTTTATCGACTATCGACATTTTCATTGCGCGAAGAACCGCGTAATTACTTTATCGATAGAAACCAACTTTAAGTTTATAACGAAAGGAGAAATTCCGCCTATGTAAAAAAGAAAATAGAAACAGGAGGATCAAGTATTTTTTTTTTTATTACCTGACAAGATCTACCGGAAATGTATTCCCCACCAGTGGATTTTTTTTTGGTTTTACAGTGCTGCACCGCTTTAGCTGCACTTTGCGCCCTTCGGAGAAAAATAAAACGGATATACAATACAGTGTTGTAACTATGTATATTGATGAAGAGAGAAAGAGATTACATTTGACAGAGAAAGTAACAGCAGGTGCAGCTGAGGAGCTCCGAAAGAACAGGAACCGTCAACGGCGGGCGAAAAGACGCGGACTTCCTTGCGCGAGTCCTGAAATGTGTTGCGCGACGGCAAAACCGTCGCTGTGAAACGACTCGCCAGAACGGCACGCGAGAAACGCCGCCATATTGCGAGAAAGAGGTTGCTAGTGTTGACTGAATGCGCGGCCTAGGTGTTTACGCGGTCTCGGCTGAGAGTCGATCTGGTAAGTGCGAATCGATCCCGTAGTTGCCATCAGGATACTTCGCGCCAGGAGCACAACTACGCGCGGACTCTGCGTCCTGTGACGTGTTGCGCGATTTGTGGTGCTCTGACATGAGCGGCAGCAACGGCGAGAACGACCGACAACGCGAGAGGATCATCACCACCACCAGCAGCAGCACTACAATTACAACAACCACCACCAGCAACGGCAACGGCGGCATCACCGGAAACAGCGGTGTGATTGTGATGGGCGATTCGGCGGTCGCAGCAACGGCAACGAAGCACCGCGTCAACGACGATCCCGCGCGTACGCGCCAAGACTTGGACACGCCGAACGACCACGAGGACAGGGACGCGCGTGTGTCTCCCGTCATCGCCAACTTCGTCACCACAGGGGTACGTCGTCCCGCCGAGAAATCTTCTTTCACCGATCATCACTGCGCGACAGCTGATCGCTTAATTACAATCAGTCGTGAATAAAACAAAAAGATTGTTATTCTCTCTTTCTTCGCGACCTGAAATCCTTGCGAAGGACTTGGTGTCACCTTCTTGGTTTTCTTCCGAAACTAAACAATTTGTACAGATAATCTTGTTGGTTTCTTCCTTCTTTTTTTGGAGTAACTTGTATTTGATTAATATATGTACTGTGTGGTTCTCAATATTAACATGCAATGTTTTGAAAAAATGATTTATTGAAGATGCACACATTCAAAATTAAAGTTAAATAATGTATTTATAATGTATATAAAAACAGAAGTGTTTTATGTCGTTAATTCGAATGAATTGCACAATCTTTATTGGATTTAAATAACTAACACAGTGTCTGACTGAAAAATAAATAAAGACTCCAATAAAGATTGTTCATAAATTCACAGAAAAACTGCTTCGACACGTATATAATTGTTTGCAAGATGGTCTCTGTAGAAAAAAATTGTTTTCAAATTGTTGGAATACGTACAAGCGTGAAGCGCAATCCAATCTTTTGAACGAAATGTAAACTTATGCTTGCTGTATTTCGTGCTATGATGAACAAGAATTTTTGGTCGTTACACAAATTAAATGATCAGCCTCGCCTATTGCTGTGCTTATGGATGTAAATTTTGTCCCGTAGATGAGTTTACTGGAGCAAATACCTTGGTCTTTGCAGTGTGCCACAACCGATCAGCGCGTGATCGACGCCTTTATCAGAGGCGCCAGAGCGCGCAATATTAACTCGCTAGAGAACAGATCGCAATCTAGTTTACCTCGCGTAAGCGCCAACCGGCTCGCCAACACGCACTTGTGCTCATCTCCGACCGGCGTGGGCAGTCCGGTGCGAAGAAAGAATCACGAGAAAGAATCTTGCTCTTGTGATACTTACAAGGCTCAAAGGTAAAAGAATTAAACTTAAAAAAAAATTATTAATTTTTAAAATATAGAGCACAAGAGAGAATGATATTAAATAAAAAATTATGTTGAATATGTGCAGAGATATGTTCAGGGAAGAATTGCAGAAGGCTATGAAGTTCCAGAACCTGTGGAACGAACTGAGGCAGTACATACGTACTGCCTTTAACATTGCTTTGGAGGATACATCCAAGTCTTTGCAATCTCAATCTAATAGATTAGTCTCCTCGGTTGATATGCGTGATACCGTCATTCAGTAAGAATTTCTTATCTTTCACACAGTTTAGAGATAAATTTAGGTCTCTTTGGGAAAAAGTATTTACTATCTTCTGTTCTAGATTATGTAGACGAGATCCTCACCAGTTTTTCATGAGATTAGTAAGCCAGGCGCAGGAATTTGTGATAGAAGTAAAAGTTCGTTTGTTCTCTCTTCTACAAGATCGTAATGTGAAGCATCTGGCGAAGGCTTTTCTTAACGGTTAGTATATATCCATAGTTTTGTTTTAACGACACACAAATTGAGAAAAATGTTCTATTTTTTTATTTGACATGTTTAGGTCTCTTAGATGATTACGATGCTCTCACATCAACAGCGATTTTGATCTCGCGTTTAGTACAACCCTTAAAAGAATACCTCTTCAAGTTTAATTTAACGTGGGAGTGTTTCATCAAAAAGTTGTATCAGCTTTATGTATATAATGATTCTTTAGTGCAAAACAATTTACCTACGTTTATCAGCCAGGTAAGATGATGGCAAACGTCAAAAACATTTTTGACTCCATCTTCGAATCTATCTAAAAATCACACGTGCTTGCATTCACAGCTGACGCAAAGTCCGTATCTGCCAGTGAAAGGCTCCGAATATCGAGTTCTTGTTCACAGATATATAGCTTTTGATGATGAAATGACGAAAATCGGTAATCTGTGGCCCGAGACGGAGTCGTGGATGGATAAATTTAAGTAAGTTAAACATCTCCATCCCGCTCGAACATCTGTCACACGCGATGGATCGACGCGACGAAAGTGGCGGATTGTCGCGGAAAGTAGCGAAATAGGATTGTGTTAGCAAAATGTGTTTCAGTGCAGAACAGGCCGTTCGTATGACGAGACTCAGGCAGATCAGGGAAGCCTGGGAACTGTTCTCGACAACGCGCAAACTGATGGAGCACAGTATGCTGAACAAGACACCCGAAATTGCAACGTAAGACATTTTATAAAACAACAATTTCAACTTGTTTTGCTCTTGTTTTCTTTTCTTTGTTTGTTTTAATTTTGCGACACATGTCTCAGTGAAATGCAAGAGATTCACGGGCAGTTCTCGTCGCTTATTGCGCATACGTCCGGAAGCGGCAGCCGACCTCTAAGTCCAACAGTAGAATTCACAACAGATTCCGTGGCTATGCCGCCGAGCATAGAGATAGTTCAAATATTGCTGGACGATTGGAACAAAGCACAACACCAAAAGCTGGCGGACATAGCCGGCGCGTTGACTGCCACCGAGATGATGGATTCGGTTGAACAGGACGAATCCGCCCGTAGTCAGTTGGCACAGTACGCAATTAGATCGTTTAGGTATGTTCTGTAGTTCATTCGAAGAACTATGCACTCCGAGTGTTTTCTTTTCTCCTTTCTTCCTCTTTCTTTTAATATGTCTTAGTATTCACAGTGATGATTCCAACAGTGATGACAGTGACGGGATGGAGAATGGACTCGAGAATGGGAAAGGATGCGGTTGCGACACGTGTAGCGAAAGAGAAATAAATCACACGGTAAAAAAATTAATTATTCAGTTATTTCTTAAGGCTTGATATTTAATAACAAAAACATGTGTCTACATTTTTATCGTAGGACACGCAACATAAGATCGAAAATGCCGAAAGGAGTAGTAAAAATTCCTTTACAGGTAATAAATTGATAATAACTTAATTAATGTGTGAACACATGAGCGTGTGTCTCTCTCTCAGATAAAAAAATATTTTTAGAAGATCTTGCAAATTCGTCAACGACGCAAGTTAAAAAGAAATTAGACACTTCGAATAACAAAGACAAAAAGAAGGAGGAGGTCATACGCGATATCTTGCACAAGAATATCGGTTCGAAGACACCGGAACCGGAACCTTGTCAGTGTGTTTACCAACACGCGCGGGAAATAGTAGAAAGGAAGAAAGAAGTTCTTGAAAATCCACCTTGTCCTTGTTTGCTGAATTCGAGACGCAAGTGGGACATGTGTCCTTGCTTGACTAAGCGTAAGTAGATCTTTGTCACGTCAGATTTGATAAAAAAAAACTTCATTTATCCGAAAAAAGAACGTACTCGTAAAAACAGCTCCAAAAACAATTATACCCGGTCGTCCTAAAGCGGTGTCGCCGACTTCCACCGCGAAGGCCAATCCCGAACCGGTCCAGAAACCCGCGCCTAAGAGCAACACGCATTCCACCCAGACTCAAACGAGGCACTCTATGACGCAGACGCCGAACACGGCTCACAATCACAACGCCCAGGGTAAGTGTAAATGAGAATTTTTCTACATTGTGCCGTCGTCAACGTCGATCTTAATTCTTCTTTGTTGTAATCGTCATTTTTGATTAAGTTTATTTTCGTATGCATGTATATGTTGTTTTCTTTTCACGCGAAAACAGGTAATACTCATCCACACGCCCACGGGCCGAATCTGACGAAAAACACAGGCCCGTCTCATCCCAGACTTCATTCGCTTAATCATACATCGCACGCGTGCCACCAGCAAGCCCATGTCGAGCACATCAAAAGAGTGTCGTGTAATGATTGTCAGTATATATGTTATACTACGTATATATTTGTCTAAATCATGCCGATTGCTCGCGCATTTTGTCACACTTTGATCCGCGATTTCAGTGGGTTACACGGACGGGGACTGTTGCTCGGATGCGGGAAGCAGCGACGACGATTCGTGCACCAGTGGCAGCTCGGCGGGATTGCACAGGGACAACAGCACAAGACACTGCGACTGTTGCTATTGCGAGGTCTTCGGTCACGGGATGGTAAGTCGAAGAGAAAAACAATAATCCGAGGAAATGACGACAAACGAACAAACGTTTGTCGTTTTTTTAGCCACCGGTTGCGCCGGTAAGTCGAAACTACAAAGAGACGCGGGAACGACTGCGCCAACTGCTGACAAAGAAGAAAGCTAAAAAGTGCACGGTAACTGGCTGCAGCCCGCCGCAGAGCCCGTCAGAATCCTCGACACCTAATGCCAATTCTGATCCGAAGGCCGTGAACGGCAGATCGAACACTCCGCTCTCGACGGCGTCAACGGTTCAACACGAGCAACGAGATCAGCGGGATTTAGAAGAGTTGTTGGAGTTTATTGAAGGTAATCAAAGCGGGAAAAAAGACAACAACAAAAAGGCCGAGAAGAAAGCGAGGCAGAAGCAACGAAAGGTTCGTTTATCTCCGTAATTAGATTACGATTGTATATACAATGTTGTCTCGGTATTACAATATTTGACGTAGAATAGTTTTAACATTTCTTAATGTTTTCGACAGCTTGAAGAAAAGATGAAGAAGGATAGGCAAGAGGCCGAAAGACAAAAGTTAATAGAGTTGCAAAAGAAAACACCGGAAGTAACGATCACCGTTGTCGATCCTCAAAAACCCGTACCTCAAAGACTATTACCTCAATGTAATTTACCGGAAGTATCTATTTTGCCGACGTCGCCTTCGGTACCGGTGGCGAAACAGTTAAACAATAGAAAAAAAGATAAGCAGGACGTTAGTAGCAATAGTAGTAATAGCAACAGTAATAATAACATCACTAACACGAATAACAAAAAGACGGCGAATTTAAATATGAAAAATAAGAACGCTGAAAAGTGCGACACGCGAAATACAAATTCCAATCACGGGAATAATAATAATAATAAGAATAACGCGAAGAGTGACAAGACTGAGAATAATAAGGGCAAGCAACCGGCCAGTATTACTAATAATACGTGTACAAAGGGCAACTCAAATAATAATAATATAAATAATAACAATAATAATAATACAGACAAGTTGGCCGATGTCGACTCGCTCGACAAAAAGTTGACTTTGACGAAGAAGGAAAGAAAGAAATTGAAGAAGGAAATGAAGAAGAGGTTGGCGGAAAAGAAGGCGACGGAAGTGGAAAGTTCAACGCAGACGGATCCACCGCCGCAAATAGTTACCATCAAGAGAGAAATGAGTTCGAACAACGCCGAACCTACCGTCACTATCACTTTGAAAGGTCAGACACCGGCGGAGGACAAGATTCTGTTCACGTTGGTAAACGGACAGACTAAGGAGCCTCCCTCGAAGTCGGAAGAGCAGAATCAAAATAACGGCGGAAAGAAGAAGAAAGCCAAGGCGAACAATAACAATTTGTCGCAGCAAGGAAACAACAACAAATTGCAGCAGAATAATTCGAAGCAACAAACGCCGCAGACTCCAACCAGAGCCTGCGACGGCAAGAACTCGAAGCAAGGGAACAACGAGAAGTCGAAGGCCGGCAAGCAAACGGACGAAAAGAAAGCTCGGCAGCAACAAAGCGGCAACGAGACGAGAAATTCCAAGTCGAAGAAGGACAAGAAGAGCACGGAGAACAAGGAGAACGTCATGCAGCAGCAGAACACGGTGCAGAATAAGACCAAGAATCAACAGAATGCGGCTGACAAAAAGCAAAACAAGAACACGCCTCCTCAGACACCGGTGACGCAGAAGCAGAATCAGCATATTACGAACGAGACTGTGACCTCCAAAAAGGCGAAGAAGCAACAGCAGCACCAAGATAAAAATGTCCAATCGAACAACGCGAGCAATAAGAACGTTAACACCAACAACGCTAACAATAAGAACGTATCGAATAAGAACGATTCTCAAAAGACTGCAAATAAAACGAATCAAACTGTGAGCAAGCAACGTATGCCTACAGAGTTGCACAATACGTCCTCCGAGCGAGTTAGTTCGCCGTCGCTTAGCAGTCAGTTCAAGGACGTCGGTCCGAACACGAAGATCGACATCGAAAATCTCAAATTACCGCCTGGAATCACCATCACGAAGGTTGACGCGCCGCCCAAACCGCTCCCGATCAAAACGTCTCATCTGCCGAAGCCAGTAAATCCGCCCAAGCAAACCACCATCATCGCTGCGCCGATGAGCGGCGTTCCGTCGAGCTTCGCGAGTCCGCCTACTGGCGGAAACGTAATAGTGGTAGACACGGGCAAACTTAAACAGGACTTGTTGCCCAAAGCAAATGAGAAAGGTACATAAAAATTTAGCGCTAGCTTTTAATTACGTGCATGTTGGTAAAGTTTTGCACTTTACGCGTTTATGTACATGAAACTTGCGTGCATTTTTATTTCTCATATTTGTATTTTTTGATTGATCTTCTGCGAATGTACACGAAGGAATTTCTTGAATGTGCTTTGTTTTACGCAGATTCTACGAAGGACTCGCAAGCTCCTGCAAGCACCAGTAGTAAAAAGAAAAAGAAGAAGAACAAAAACGCAGCCAGTTCAGGCAACACGGCGTCTTCGTCGCCGGTGCAGAATAGCATGCAGAGCGACATGTTCTCGATCGATCAGCCGACGGTGGAACCCGCGAGAATACTGCACAATCCTGGCACGAACACGGTGACCATCAGGAATCCGTCGTTCGGCCCGATGAAAGTGCCGCCTACGCAACAGGCGGCGATCATCAAGGTGTCGGAGAACGGCATGGTGACGATCCGAAGTCCGGCACTACAACAGGCGATCAATGCAGGTTTGACGTCACCGTCGCCCAAGCCCGATTACATAGTTAAGGGTGATTTGACGAGCAGGGTGACCGCAGCGACGACAGCCGATTGCAATTCGCTGAAGCACGCGAACGGCATCGCGCCGCCGAATCTGGCGGAACTGCACAGCCGGCTGACTGCACCGAATTGCGCGCCGTCTGAACTGTCCATCCAGATCAGTAAGGTAACGAACGGCCAGCCGATGCCGGCGGAGAACGGCATCAAGGATCCCGGTGTCACTCTGACGAAGGTGAGACCCGAGACTGCGGGCGCGGAGAACGCACGCCAGGTCTCGATAAAGAACGCCGGACTGAAGGAGGCGGCAACGGCGATTACCGCTGCTTCGATAACGGCGGTCAACGGCAACAGTGGTGGGAAGAACAAGAAAAAGAAAAAGCGCGGAAACGGCACGAGGCAGTGCGGAGATGACTGGAACCTCGTTGGTGAGAAACAACAATAATCAGACTTTAACATGTAAATTTGCTTCTTTCATTTTGTTTGTTTTCTTTAACACACGTTGTACACACAACACGTACACAGTTACGCGCACATCCCTGGATTGACGAGGCCTCGACGAAGCTCTTCTCTCACCGACGACTAGATCGAATTCTTTTTCCGCTGTTTTTTGTGACAGAATCTACCGAGTGATAGGGTTAGTTTGTAGCGCCCAAATTTAGAACTCGGTCTTGATTGTTAGTTTTCTTTTCCATTTACGGATGCAGAATGCGAGGTAATTCCGTCTTGATGAATGCCGTATATATGCCGAGTGCGAGAACCAACGAGAGCATCTGGCGATAAAAAGATAGGGTTATTTTGAGATAATTGAGGCTATGCTTAGCTACATGTAAAATAGATTATTTTTTTATTTTTTCGATGCGCTCGAGACCAATGAATGTGGAATGGACACTTCACCACTCGACTAGGTTTATACTGACTATGACAGCGACACACGTAGTGCATTCGTATTGTGATAGGTGATACACAAGGGTGAACACCAAATAGAATATACGATATTTTTTATCTGCTGATCATGTTGAATAAAAAAAAGAAAGAGTTGCTTTTTTCATTGTTATTCTCTTTTTCCCTTCGTTGGAGTTTTCCGAGAAAACGCTGCATAAGTGTGGGTAGTTATTTCTGGATTTTCGTATAGTTTTTGACAATGTTACGTTGTACTGTGTGTAAATTTCACATACACGTTTACACAAAGTATAAAAAGATTGACTCGAAACATATCCATGCCAACTGGTCACTTAAGTTTTCACTTGTACAACTCGAAGTTTATTCAAAATTGATCTCTGTGACTCGAAAAGTACATCTGTAACTCGAAATTTGATAAAAATTTTCATACAATTCGAATTATTATTTGTTGTTTTGACATTCAAGATAATAATGATTCAACAAGTTTATGTTTACTAAGTTCTCAATATTATGACATTTTTGAACTTGTATTAGTCAAAGTTTCTTTCTGAATCTCTTCTATGTTAATTCGAATTATTATCTATTTCCTCGATATTCAAGTTAAAGAAGTTCAACTGTTCGAACATGGGCCATAATTATTCTATATTTTTTACTGTACATGTAATATAAATATGTATATATTTATATATAACACTTAGGACTTATACACAACATATATAAGTGTATTTGTATATAAGCATATAAACTTATATATAATATGTAATATATCTATATATTACATATTATATATGTAATATATCTATATATTACATATTATATATACCAGTATATAATACGGGTATAGTATGCTTGAGAAGCGCCACTGAGCTTATGAGTATTACGTCTCGTTATTTAGTGGATCTTACGTGTGTATCTTTAACTCACTTTTAACGGCCTCTTTTTTTTTTTTTTTTTTCTTGTTTATTTTTGTTCAATTATTTCTACCCATACTCATGCAGTATGTCTTGACAAATAAAAGAAAGAAAAAAAGAAAAAAGTGCACAGCAGATTTTGTTACCACTCATTACCGCTCTCGCAAGCGGGCTGTCGGTGTATCCAGTATTCAGAGCGTGTCTTTTGCAGAGAGCGTATTCACGCCCAAAGATATAGACCTCGAGAACGGGGAGATGGACGACGTAGAGCGTGAGCTGGAAGCCTTCAAGAGATTCTGCTTCCAATCGGTGCCGCTGCCGCACAAGGAGAAGGTGAATCTCAATATGCAGGACCTCATGTTGAAGAAGAAGTCCTCCTCGTCGCCCTCATCGTCATCCTCGTCATCGTCGTCGTCATCGTCGTCCACGACGACAAATGCCGCCACTGTGATAGCGGCTAATTAATTATTTGTAAAATAATAATAATAATCTCGCGTTATATTGTTTATATTAGAATCACACGCGATTATATATACTGCCATTGTGATGGTGCGACACGGTCCGAGACGCGTGGTCGCAACCACGCGAAAGAAAAATCGCGTTTTTTAAACAAAAAAGAAAAAGAATGTATAATGCCTTTTCGTAGAGAGAAAATATCTTTGAATGTTAGCGACTCTAACGAACAAACGGGAAGAAGAAGAAGAAGAAACTCCGAGCGACGATTAGACAATCCGTCGGATCGGAGAGAAACGATGTCACTGTATATGTGTACCGTTAATTAATAATTAAGCGAAAACTCCTTCACCCGCGACGAGACTGACGAACATTTGTAAAAATCCGGTCTCGTCAACACTTTATAAATAAATGCAATTGTAAAGTTATTATTATTGTACAAGTATCGTAAAAAAACAACAAAAAAACAAATGTTATGAGGAGCTACACATTGCGTTCGCAAACTGCGAGAGCTTCACACTAGCGAGAGTCAGCGGACGCCATTTGAAAATTAAAAAAATATATATATATTTACATATATATATTTACAATGTGCGTGATTTTTTTTTTTTTTTTTTTTTTTTTTTTTTTTTTTGTCAATAAAAGTAAAAACGCGTTTTTATCTACTTGAAGCGTCTATTACCTCTATGTGTCTCTGTATTATTTACATTCTCCTCGATAGTCTATATTCATCTAAGTAGTCCAACAGTAGCACACAAACAAACAAACAAACATACACACATCAAAAAGAAGGTATATATATGTATACATAATTCAACAAATGTACGCTGCAATGTTTCTTATTGTATTGTAATTAAAGTACTTTTTATACGGTAAAACAAGTCTAGAAGCGTATGACGCGACAGTGTTATTGTTTTCGCACTTGTGCATACGTGCATATGAACTTATTCTTTTCTCTGTCATTATACATATCAAAAATACGATATCAAAAGAGAATCAGTAGAACATTCAGTAAGTATTTACCCTGTAACGTAAGGAGTTAAGTTTTTAAAAGGATTTTGTTTAAAAGAGAAAAATTAAATAAAAATTAATTAAAAGGTTTTCTTTTACAAACGCGGTGTAACTATTTTGTAAAAATGCTGGAGAGAAAGAGAGAAGTAAACGTATAAAAACTTTTTATAAATAATGTTTTGCACAAAATCCATTTATTACACAATTTAAATATTTTATTGCGCCGACATATGTATAGATCTTACATACACATGTCCTTGGCGCGTTTAAGCAACAATAATTTATATCTGTATATAATGAACGATAATATTTTTTAACAGGAAATAATAATCTCTCTCGATTCAAGTCTTAAGATTAAGATAATCTCTTTCAATCACTGCTGATCTTCTTACTATTTGCACAAAGAGAGGAGCAGTGTGCTTAACTATTTTGTTTTCTCAACAAAGGATTTCTTTACACATTTACAGTCACAAAAATTTTCAACATAATAATACAATTTGTCATCATTTGTCGGGATATAAACATTTATGCGATTTTTGAAAGAATTTTCGAGATTAACAATCTAGGCTTGTAGTGTGCGGGGGTGAGAGTGTTACAGGTGTCATCGAGGAAAGCGACCGTTCGATGGATTGTATCGCTGGTGTGTGTTGTTTGATCAACATGTGTCGCAGCGATTGCGCCTCTTCGCGAAGGGTCACTATCTGCGCCTTCAGGATCGCGTTCTCGTGCTCCAGCATCGTCGCCCTCAGAGCAATCTACGCACACATAGTGTACAAAAAATATACGTACATAAAATAAAACTTTCCTCACATAAAAAACGACATTAATGAAGATAATATTATATAAAACAGTTATTAAAATTAATAAATTAAGTTAATCTTTTTGATATCTTAATATTTATCTCTCTTATTATTTAGCAATCTACAACATACACGTTTTGCTTAGATTACTTATATATACATAGTATTTCTTTTTTTTATTCTTGATTTATTTGTTCTTACGTGATCTTCTCTGATCTTGCGAGCATCCCGTGACTTCTTGGCTGCCTGGTTGTTTCGCTTGCGCCTCTCATAGTACTTCTCGTCCTTCTGATCGTCTGGGATTGGTTTCTTTTCGCTTCTAGGTCTCTTGTGGAGGCTGGTTATGCCACTTGAGCTGATAAAGTGGCGGCTCATGACACCTGTTTTGTCATCACTATTATCGTCGCAACGTCACGGATTCATAAAATAAATAAAAAAAATATGTTTGTATAAACGTAAAAAAAAATTGCCCCGGGTGAGGATCGAACTCACGACCTTAAGATTATGAGACTTACGCGCTGCCTACTGCGCTACCGAGGCACTTGACAATAATTCGGTAATAAGGGCATAACTAATACAAATTTTTATACAATTCTCTTTAATACATGAGAGATTATTTTTTTAAATCAAAGATTAAATTTTAAATCAAAATAGAAATTGTTTTACCCGAGGAGGAAGTCGAAAACGGTTGAGGCACGTTCAGAGACTGCACCAAGGGCGGCATCGCAGCTAAAAAGGGCGGTTGAAGCAGAGTTCCCGGGACCGAAAATGTCGTTGGCAGAGAAGAGGATGTTAACGGTGAAGCTGGTGAATCTGTTGCAGCGGAATTCGATAAAATATCCGGCTCGACAAAGTTATAATCTCGTGACGGATACGCTTCGTACCTGTACAGATCTGATAGTGAACATAAAACTTTAATTACATTTGACAATTATATTATCAATTTTGTAATGCTAAATGTGAATAATCGACGAAGTATCTAGAGGGATAATCTTATTGCTAATTAAACTACCGCTCATTGACAGCCCCTGTGGCCTAATGGATAAGGCATCGGTCTCCTAAACCGGGGATTGTGGGTTCGAGTCCCACCAGGGGTAAATTAATTTTTTTTTTTTTTTATTTATTAATAAATAAAATATATAGAAGTATTTTTGTGACTTATATACAAAGAAATTAAAATTTGCTGAAAAGATATTTTACGTGAAATGAAAATAAAGATGACAACAAAATAAAAATATAGAACAAGAATAAAGCTAGCAAAAGTCACCGCGATTTCAAATGCATAATATTAAGAAATATTTTGTTGTTATTGTTTATAAGAGGCCAGAGTTGTAACAAATATATATATGTTATCTCTCTCTTTCTCTCTCTCTCTCTTTCTCTCTTTCGATCCATCTAGGCGATATCACCGAATTGTGTCAACTTCTTGTTTTCTCCCATGATTAATTAACATCATACAAAATTCCAGGGAATCGCTTGATCGATGGAAAATTTTTGACACTTAGAAATTTTGCCAGCTAAAACTTTTACTCTGTACAGTTATATACATAATGACATGATTGTATGTTGCATGCTATACCGACAATGAAACATCGTAGTCCGTATGTCGTGATAATGTAACGACTCGTCATGTTTCGTGCGAAACTGCGCAAACAGCGTCTGTGCAAATTGCTGAGACTGTTACAGGCCAAGTCATAAAATTTACTTAGGCATTAACTGCTTAAACGGTAGTTAGAATTTTAGGAAACGAGACCGAATGTAATAACGACGGTATATAGGAATAAGACAGTCGCTCGTAATGAGAAACATGCTCGCACAAAAATTACAAAAAACAATTAAAAGTAAACAATATACTGTTATATAAATAATTTATTATTATATAAATATTGTTATATAAATAACAAATTCAATTTGTTTTAAGTTTTACATTTATTACGTTCTCTAACACAATGTGCTTGCTAAGTGTTAATTATTGATTATTAATTTAATTGTGCAACGTTTATTGATAAAATTTGTTTGAATGATTACAATAATGTTAACAAATGAACGTTTTCACATTGCCGTGACCAGGATTCGAACCTGGGTTACTACGGCCACAACGTAGGGTCCTAACCACTAGACGATCACGGCTACTGGAGGAATTGAGAGAAGGCTGCAAAATATGAGATATCAGACTAGACATCGGTCAACTTGCTCAATTATGCGTAACGAGAGTAAATAGAAAGTAAATCAATAATAAATGACATGTTATTCTCTAAATATTGTTTGAACATCACTTAATCTAGTATAAAACATTAACATAACACAAACATTAACATAAAGATAAATATAAATATACAAAAATTTAAAAGACATGCAAAATTAGAATAATAGAAATGAAAGAAAATACACGTTACATTGTAAAAAGATCGACATTAATATTTTTTATTTAATTTTAATAATTTTTAATTTTGAGACTAATCTACAGCGAAATTGAATTACTGATGACATTGGTTGGTTTTTTTCAGCTGAGAAAATTTAACATATATACACGCTTTACCTACCTGAATTTGGAGCAAAGAGACTGTAACTTCGTAAGAAGTGCAGCGCAGAGAATGCGCTAGATACTGTGTTTCCGGTGCACATCGTTCTTGTATGCGAATGCGAAGTCATTTCTTGAAAGATATTCTTCTTCAATATTTAGAATCAAAATAGTTTCCACGCATCTCTCCGATCGAACAAAAATCTCTTAGTTACTTGACAAAGTTTAAATATCACAATAATATCAGACTGTATTTTTGCGCATTTATCTAAATGCACATGAAATAATCTTTTAAAATCAGTTGAGATTCAAATGTCTTTTTAGATACGTATTTTCCCACCATTGCCAACAATGCATGTCTTTCAATAAATTGTCGTTAGTCTTTACTGATACAACACTTGTCATCAAACAGAGCTTTTAGGAATAGTAATTAATTGTAACACAACGAGACTTATATATTTTTTTAAATTTAAACTCTTGAACTCTTCTTCGTTGACGAAGATCACTTAATCAGAAAAATATATTACGAATTTGCTTCCTCGAGAAAATACTTCCAACTCTCGGAAGAGACGAAGAGAAAAACACGGCGTGAAAGACTGTCGGACTTACAACTTGGCTCAACTACTGGCCGAACTTAGAGAGCGATGACGCGTTGCGTCACGTCATGTGTTGCAGTGTCTACGAGCGTGTGTTACGCGCGAGAGCCGCCAATTCGTCAGGGTGCGGGATGCTCCGCCTTGAAATTCATGCGCACTGACCGCGCGGTCAGACGATTTGCTGCCGCCTCATTAGCGACAACCAGCCAGACACGGCTGCCGGATTTCGGAGAGGGAAGCGCAGGCGGCGCGGACGGC
The DNA here is from genome assembly GCA_014825685.1 of Pseudomyrmex cubaensis. Taxonomy (NCBI): domain Eukaryota; kingdom Metazoa; phylum Arthropoda; class Insecta; order Hymenoptera; family Formicidae; genus Pseudomyrmex; species Pseudomyrmex cubaensis. The sequence continues at coordinate 57,559 of QVOA01019502.1, read as the reverse complement.
CGACCAATCGCGGTATGTCATCCCTTGCGATCGCTCGTCGTCGCCATATCATCGAAGTGGATCTGCAATCCACGGCATAATAGATCACACGAAGAATGTCACACCAGCAACATGCGAAAGGCTACGTCAAAATAAATAACCGACGACAAGAGTTCTATAATGTTCTGTGTGTGTAGATTGGCAATAAATATTAATGTATTATCATTTATTTTGCCATCGTAAATTATTGAAATAAATGTTGAACGTGTTGACGTTCAAGAACCGAGTAATTTATCTGTAATTTGTATAAAACGGAGATTAGATATAATTTATCGTTTGTATGAAGCGAGCGTTTTAAATAATATTCACATTATATATATAAAAAAAAAAATAATTTAATCTATATTGTAATAAGTTATTTATATTCATGTGTATTTGCAGTATGTGTTCCGAGACTGTTTTTCTTACTTTTTAAAAAGATTTGCTTCGAACGCAAACAACTCGTGTCTTTAAACCGAGGCTAACACATAAGTCACGAACGTGGTAATAAAAGTTCTACGCCACAGCGCAATGTAAAATATTCATCGGCGCGAAAGAATAACGAGCAGTCCCGCAATTTCAAGTAACCGAACTGATTCAGATCTTCCAATCATTACGCTCGCATTATCAACGATTCTCGTGGTTCATCGCTCGACAGTACAAGTCGCGGCCCCGCGATGACTGATCGCCGGCGCTTATCGCATACACGCATCTACGGCCTCGATCTGTAATTCTTATATGACATATATAATTTTTAAAGTTACTTGTCACTTATTTCTCATCGCGTACATTATCGCGCTTAATATAAAAACACGAGAAAGAAAAAGAGAGAGAAACATACTCATCGCAAAAAATGCTACAGACATTGACGTAAAAACAAAAGATAGAAATACAGATGATAACATCAAGTTTCAAAAATTATAAATACAAAATTTTTGAGAAAAGATCTCCGCAGCGAGCTGGTGTTGCGAGAGAATTCGAGTCGTTCGACAGACACCCGAGGAAAAATCGTGACGTTGCCGGGGGGAAAAGAAAATCCGCGAGGTCGAACAATTGCGTGGCAAAAGTTTGATCGAATCTGGTTAGGAAAATTCAGAAACTTTCGCACACACTGGCGAGGCGAGCGATTTAAACGGGCGATTCTTCAGGCCGCGGCGCTCTATTTTCAGAAATTACGATCGTCTTCCTTCGTCCTTCTGGGAGACTTGGGGCGGCGGTGCAGGTGCGAGTCTTGCACATGCGAGAAGGAGTAGAACGCGGCGTTTGTTGTATGCAACAGCACACGCGTTTCGCGTATAAAGCACACCGTTACACACAACCTTCGCACGTTACACGTGTATGTACGTGCCTTTCTAATGTGTCTCTGGGACAGTCAGCACCTGACACTTTCACGTTACCTACGTATACGAATGTTCAATGCGCCGTCAGTAATTATTATGAAGTAAATTAGCAACCGGCGTGTGCTGTATTAGATACGTCCTTCTCTTCTATCCACTTGTTCCTGTATCCCCACAAAAACTTCCTCGATCTCATTAATGTTGCAACCCCGGTCTCAGTCCTGTAATTATCCTCTAGCTAGCGATTAACGGTCAAGAGATCGATTACCTTCGCGTTGCGATCGTGTTGCGCGAACGCGTGTTTCTCCGACGCGTGTGTTTCGCGTGCTTTGACCTTTGCGCGTGTTACGATCGCGTTGTGTGTATTCGGAAATTTCGCACAATCAATTTCCAGCGATCGGGAAATCGCCACGAGAATTTTTCAACCATGTGCTTATACGCTCACCTCCGAATGCGAACGGTATAACGAGATGATGCGATAATTGAGAATCGCGAACGTGGCAAAACGTGGTATTCACCTGAGCGCGATATCGTGGAACTCGTCGAAGGCCAACATAAATTTAGCTCCCGACGGGGCACGCACGGTCGGGTTAAATAACGTCATTTAGTATCGTAATATCTAATTTACTGCGCAAGAGGGAAGGAAGAACGGGGCCCACGTGGTCGTGATCCCACGACGCCGGAATTACAGGCGCCTTCGAAACAATCGAATGTCCCTCTTCGTGAGTTCGGTTTGCGCGAAAGATCAAACGCGTCCTGGTGTTGCCGTAAAATTTCTTGTGTTCTTCAATTTGTAAAGAAATAAAAAACTTTATTATGAGATAGAAAAAATGTAGTCTAAAAGTCTAACGGTTCACCTTCTTAAAGAAATAATTAGGGATCGCAATTGAAACAAGAATGTAGACAAAATATTCCAGTCTACTTCGGAAACTAAAATTCCGAGCCTAAAAAGTGAGCGTTCTTCTTTCGTAAAAAAAATTGCAAGCCTCACGAAGATCGATCGCGCCACACGTGGGTATTACGGAGCGCGCTTCTTGTCGCCCGGTCGCTCGGATGTGCTGCTCGTTATCATTAAACGCTGGCTGGATTTGTGCCGATAACACGGGCCGAGCACTTCCGCGCGCAGTCTTTGCCCGCGATCGGACCTGGTCATGCGAACGCGAACACCTGTCGGCGACCACCAGGTAACGTGACATCACGTCACGTGATGAGCCGACAAGCTGGCAAACGCACCCCCTGATCCACCTCTCTGACGACGACCCCCGTAACGCGTCCCGCCGGTAATCGGTTTAATCGACGTCCCGAACGCTCACGCGGGCGTATATACAAAGAATTTACGCGTGACGAGTTTTCCTTTTGCGGAAAACATCCTGCTTTGCTGCACCTACGTGTTGGAATTTTCCTTTTATCTTAAAAGATGTTCCGGCATTTATTTATTGTCATAAAAAAATTTATGGGAGAGATTTTGATTTGACACAAAAAGAAATAGCAAAGGATGTACTTATATATAGTCCGACAAAGTCGGCGAACGACGCTGTAAAAATTCGAAGCAAACGTTTGACGGCGTCACTGACACTCTCCCTCTGAATGCTGAAGAGTTACAACGAGCGTTTCCTCGCGCGCGTTTTTCCTGCCGCACGAAAAGCAGGTCGCTTCTCACACATCAAGTTCGTCATCGTCGTTGTGTGCACCTTGCAACAGGACAGCGCGGTATCCAAGGGGGTCGCGTGTTTCTGTGCCTCTTGGTTTCTTCCTCCCCTGTGCGGGGAAGCACGGATTCTCCTTTCACCCTCGGCACGAAGTCGTGTATCGTGACGCCCGTTGTTTCACAACTTGGACAAAGTTATCTCATCAAGTCGTCACGAGGATGGCCTCCCTTCCTCTATCCTTTATCCCTCCCCCGCACCACCTTCCAAGTTCCGATTAAACTTTTCTTACTTTTGCGGCTCGCGGTATTTATCTCGCGCCGCTCTCCGCGCCCTTTCAGAACCGCAGAATCGTTACCTCGGGACTTGACTAATTAGAGCGGCGCGCTTTTCACGGCGGAGAAACGCGCTCGTGCATCTCCAAAGCTCGCGCCATATTGATTCACTTTGACCTGACGTGTGCTAAGTCGAAGTGTGATCCTTGAAATATTTTTTATTTCAAGATTACAGAAAGCATGGTAATTAAAATAATACACAAATATGTTTTTTTCTTCGCTAAATAATACAAAGTTATTTTGTTTATCCGCTTATTTTTTGACAGCTCCGACATGATGATTCGCACACGTGGACTTTAATGCCCGAGTGTGATAAGTGTGTTTGCCTGTCGAAGAAAGCAAACACACGCTTGTGTGCGAAGCGCAGGATGGAAATTGATACACTAGAATCCCGTCATTTAGATTCGAAGTAAACTAAACCTCAGAAATACAAACTTAGGGTCCACTTGACTCAGAGAACTTAACTTCTCGTATATTTCGAAAAGATCATAATCTGACATTAGTGACATAAATATATAAAATAGATATAAATTAGTGAATCATGATGAGCAATTAACGGATGTATTAACGGACGAAAGAAACGGCCGCTCGAGCGGACGAACAACCGGAAGGGAAAGGGGACAGAAAGGGCTAATCATTTAGACTATTTGCCCCCGTTGGAGCACGCCAGGCCGTCCACAGCCCTTGGGTTCCCAGAGCCGTCGGCAAATTGCGGCTTACCGCGCGCGGCACGGTTCTTATCCTCGCGCGCACTCGTCCAGGTAATTCTTCGACGGGGCCCGGCTCGTTCTTATCGGAAACGGCGCGAAACAACAAAGCGAAATCGCCCACACCAGCCTTCGGCGAGCGAGGAAAAAGTGGAGCGTGGTGCCTGCCCGCGGGGCGCGCGGTCTTAACCCTCTTCTTCGACTCTCCACCCTCCACCTTTATCCGCGTAATCTTATTTTACCGTGTTAGTTTTACGAGGCGCTATCATGAATCTTATTACCGAGAAAGTTATGTGTAACTTTGCGCCACGGACGAGCCCGCGGAAAAAAAAAAAGATTTTTACGAGACAGAATGGATATTGCGCGCGTATTAATTATATAAAAATAAAACGTTGTTGCAGAAGAAGTTTTTTTTTTTCATTTCTAATCTTTTTCCTGAAATTTTTTCTCGCGGTCTGTCCCATCTGGACGAACATCGACGCGCGATGCGAAGAGAACGCGTGAGGAAATATTTCTACAAGCTAAATAGAAATACATCGTGGAAGACGTTTTGTATAGATATGTCGGGCGTTTTATTATGGGAAGAAGTGAATATAGAAAAGCCTCTGTAATTTTATTATCGGATCTATTGCCAGAGAAAAAGAGCGTTTATTGTGCGTAACAATCGCATGTGTAAAGCAAAGGTAATTTCAATCACAATTTGTGTACACACATCCGAGAAGAGAGTTCTTCAACGGTCTCCGGGAAATCGTCGCGATTCCGTACGAACGACGACGTTACGAGCGTCGCTTCCGTGCGCAGCGTTAGTCACGTTCACTGACTGGCCGCGCTATTAATATTTCACATATTTCACCCCCTGCCCATCTGCCCCCCGTTTTTCTCTATGCAGCACCCATTTACGCCCCTTTGTCGTGGGCGTTATTTCGATTGCAAATCGATACCGAGACCGCGAGTCACGGAAGACGATTCGCGGCTCGAGCTTTGAAATTCTTCGAAATTAACGGAGTCCTCCCGAACGGAATTGCTATTTGTATCGGTATTTTAGACATTTGTGTGACTTCGCTCGAAACTTCTCTTCCGAATGCTGCTGGAATTCAAAAGAGCAGCCCGTTTATGACGACCTTCAGACGTTGAGACGCGCGTCTTGCAATACGCGTGCGAAGATGACAGTTTTTATTAACCTTTCAGATCCAGATGGCGAATTAAATCGGCGATGAATTATAGAAAATCGGAAGCGAAGGTTGACGCTATAGTCAATGAAGTTCTCGACGAGAATCGAGAAGACGCGGCGCAATCTCAAGATTGCCCGAACAATTGCGAAGGATCTCGAAGTACGCCCAAGGAAGTAAGTTACGGACAGAAGAAGTAACGTCGCATTCAAACGATAGCTATTTTAATTAAATTCTCTCATTAAGAAAATCCCAATTACTTTCAAACTCGTAATTCTCGAAGAGACAATTTCAAAAAACAAAGAGAAACAATTTTCCACGGAACTTTTAGACCTTCCTTTAGGCTTTTCCGAGAGCAAAAAAAAAGGATTAAGAAAAAATTAATTTTTTCATCCGCAGATACCGTGGCAGTGCAAGTGCGCCATAGAGACCTCGTCGAGGTTCTCGCTGCGCGTGATGGAGGCGATGCGCGCGTTGCAGCGCGACGTGGATCAGCCCCCCACGTCCAGCGCCGAGGACATCGTCGATTACATCCGGGCCAATTATCGCAGCGACGGCGATCTTTACGCACAGGTGCGGACCGCGCTGAGACAGGTCTGTTCTCAAGGGTTAGTTTTTTCTCTCGGCGAGATCTAGAACTCGGATCGAAGATCGCAGGAGAGGATGCTTGCGCGTCTCTCGCGTGTCTAAAGACGCGATCGCGCGTTTTCAAGGCAACCACACGTTATTGTATCGCGCAGTCTATCTCGTTACCAGGTTGTGCATCTATCGATTTTGCTTTAATCACGCACGCTGTTTGAGCTTGTGCGATACACGACGCAAAATTTGTAATCAGTAGAATCCGACGTCTGAGAAAAGGCCGCTCTAAAACAAGGTTTTATCAACGCGTCGCATTTCAATTGAAAGACGAGATATATTTTTACGTTACAGATTTGTCTTGGAGTTATTGAGAAACGAGTACCACCTGGTCGGGCCTGTCGTCAGTACGAAGCGAAAATATGGATGCTCCCTGGATTGCGAAGGTCGCGCGGATCTACCGACGACGGAGGATATTTCGAGAAGAAGAGACAACAACAATCACGAAAACGGACCGCCGCGTCGAACTCCACAAACGACATTTGAGGAATCGATCGAAGAAAGAGACATCGCAGATCGTAGCGACGTGGAGGAATTCGTTCCTCGACGCGATCAACGACGTGACGAAGCGGAGCCGATTCCGGGCCCTTCCAGGGAATTCGAGAGAACACCTTCGCTAATGCCAAACGGTAATGCGAAGAGAGTGCGATTGGACGATCGAAGGGACGTGCAACGTGCGGACGAGATAGAAGCGGATTGCGTCGTCTGCAACGCCGACGAGGAGGCTCGAGCTCCCCACGAACGTCCGAGGGGACGACCTCGCATCCCTCGCGGGAATCGACGAGGAAGAGGTCGCCCTCGCAGAAATGGAGAACAAGTCGAAGAAAATGACGAGGAAGATGAAGAAAATGATGAAGACAATGGCGAGGAAGATGAAGAAAATGGCGAAGAGGACGAAGAAGATGAGGAAGAAGGAAGAGAGGAAGATGATGACGACGAAGATACGGATGACAGTGCGTACAGAGACTTGAAAGCGCGAGAGCCTTGCGACAGACCCGCGGCGCGCAAACGAGAGCTGAAAAGATGGATCCGACGCTGTCGCGAGGAATGCGAACGACGACGACGACGAAGACGACGATAATGTCGCGTAAGGGACTGCGCCGAAAATTGAAGCCAGATTTCTCGCTTTCCGAAATATTGTTCTACCGTTCCTGTGAAAAAATCACCGTTGAGCTACGCTAATGTTAAAAATTCAATGGTATCGCATAATGAAGCGCAAAAGCGCTGAGTATTTCTTTTCAACTGAAGCTAATTGTTTTAAGTTAATAAAATAAATGTGGATTAGTAAAACTATATATAGTATCGGTCTTGCAAAGAAGTATTTTCTTTCTTATAAATACGCGTGTAAACGCACACTCATATAAATGATGTCCAATTATTTTCTGACGATCGAATTTATTACAATCGAGCAAACTTCGTCAGTCTCGCACAATGTATTTAAATTCTCTGGACGCGACGCTCGATTGATCGTCCTCGCTTTCTTTCGCGTTTTTCGTGGGAAAGATTCCCAGCGTTTTCGATACACGCAGTACATTGTTCCTTCGATCATTCGGAATCAACAGTCCAGATTGTAAACCGTATATAAGCGCTTCTCGCACGTACAATTTCGCTCGCCTTCGTCCTAAGCAGAGGAATAGAAAATTAATGTTGTTCTTTTTCTTTTTTTTCTTTCAATTTCTATCAGTTCAAATGCCTGTATTTTATATACGTATACCATCGCGAACAGCTCTCGTGTAATCGGCAATACATTCCTTCGACGAGCTTCGTAATATTCTCCCGGAAAGCACGTTTTTATCTGCGCGCGATTTAAACTGTCTTTTATTTTCATCAAAATGTTCGTCGTCGAAATTCGTTCGAATCGGTGCGGTTCGTCCGCGAATTTCTCTTCTTCTCACATGCTCTTTCTGAAATTTACTGGTCGCGCAGTTTCGCTGCTTGCGCCTTTTGTCCCTCTCGGCGCATTGGAGCAAGTAATTGTACACTAAATCGTACACCGTCGTCGACTTTCGAGCGTCCCATCGCGAAAAAATCTGTTCGTCAGTTTCCGCAGATCTATTTGCCAAATTGGGATAAATAAGTGCGACTTTGTTTTACATACAACCGATACACGTATTAAAGATAATACGCATATCGCTTTATTTTATATATTTTGATTTTTTGAACGAAATAAATTTTGCGATCTTTAAGGTTCTAATATTATAGTTTGCTAAACCTCGTCCTCCGTCCGCGTTCGAATTCAACACGTTGGCTGCGCATTTCTTTCAGGTTTTTGATCCAACTTTCAGTCACAAAATGTAAGAATATGGCCGATGTTACATTTAAAAGTCACTTTTTTTATGCGAAAGCGAAAGAAACCAAAATTTAGGTTCACGGTTTAGTGACGATAGAAGCAAATGCTTATACGTATGCTTATACATATGAAGTTGCACCTTTCATTGTTATATCATCTGATCATTACTGCAACTTCATGTGTAAAAGTACTTCGTGTATTTTATTGTTTTTTTTTCTCTGCTCTGTTCTATCTTCACCTTTATCTAGATGATATGACAATATCTCCGAAATATTACATATCTCTCCATATTCTAATAATATATACAATCATATATACTTTGTACAACTATATATACAATCACACTGTGTTTGCTTTTTTTTTTACTGATTTCTCTTTCTTTCTTGTTTTGTTTTAAATATCTCTAATATATATTACTCTATGCTTCTATATATCATTCTAACATATACTATACCAAATGATAATATACATCAATATATATGTACAACGCATAAATATATATCAGCTTCGAAACACAGTCATACATAGTCATACCGTACGCGATTATGTATATATATATGTGTGTGTGTGTGTTTTTAAAACGCATATGTATAGACAGTTATAGTATTTTATATATTTGTTTTTATATTATAATAAATATAAATACAGATAATATATAAATAAAATTATGTACATACAAATTATGAGATAAAACAATAATAGAATATTATATATTATATACATTTATATTGTATCACACACATTAAACTGTCTATACATATGTTGATTTATGTATATAAGTCTATATATTAATGTTTAGTAAAAATATGTATATGTATATACATATATGCTGTTTATATCACGAATATAATAAAAGCGCGTGATCGAGCATCGATAATTACGAGACCGACGAGACACACAATCGCTCGTATCGTTTGTCGGTATCGAGAGTTGCGTTTCAAAGAGACGTTACAGTTTGCAAGAAACGCCTTCCGAGGCATTCCGGTCGCATTAGTTTACATCATGGTTGCCTTACGACCGCTCGAACTGTCAACGCTGATCAATTAGCGGCATAATGTCCAACAAAGTAAGTGTTTTCCAAGTTTTTACACGTGTCAGCGCGGGATTAATCGCATATTACATTCTCACTTCGCGGAAGGATAAATCAGCGAGTTGCGCGTTCTCGTTTGTTCAAATTAATTGACGTAATCGCGCGGTCGAATTTGACATTTCACACGGTCAAGGCTTCTTACACACGTCAGCCTCGGAATTATTGACATTTCTCGCCAAGCTGTATAAATGTCAATAAAACGTCATCATCGCAATAATACGCGACTTTGCAATAGTAGATTCCCGACAATTTTATTGCTGGCCGCAACCGCACAATTATACAATGCGCTTCTTTTATTAGTTATAAACCACGCGCACGCGACTGATAGTCTTCGCAATGTCTATTCACAATATATTCGTGATATAACAACCTTGCGATTACTGTTATCCATACAATAATTTATTTCTTATCTCATCTTTCGCAATATAAGTGAGAACAACGGCGTAACGCGAATAACAAATTTGTTTTCCAAAAATATAAATGACTCCGCTCTTATTTAATTCTTATTATTCAATTGTCAAGTACAAATAGAGATTGAATTTAAAAATAACTGAATAAATAATAAGTATTAAGTAAGTGTTAAATAAAAATCTTGTTTCATCTCAGGGAACCATCAAGAAAGCAGAACCTAAAGATGAAGCTAAGATACGCAAATCGAAATCAAAAGGTACATCCGAAAGCAATGCGGAAGCGTCCAAGAAAGCAGAGCCTAATCTTCCGAGGAAGTCTCGGACTGTTGAACACAAAGGCGGCGACGGAGATAGATCATCTAAGCAAAGTTCCTTGACAAGTAGAACGCAATCGACTAGAACTACCAGTAAGCAATCCGCTGGATCTTCTCAGTTCAAGACTGATAAGCAAAGTCTTTCAACAACGAAATCTGGTCCAATTAAAGCGACATCTTCAACGTCAAGATCTAGTTTAGTTAAAGCTTCATCCAGTAATTCTGTAACGAAAACGGGTACAAGCTCCAAGGCGCGATCTGAGAATGTCGCGAAGTCGAGCGACGACAGTGTCGTCAAAAAGAGAAAATCCAGAGAACAGCCGGGATACTCCGAAAAAAGAGGTCTGAGTACGATATACATACCGAAGTCGACCGCGAGCAAGCTTAGTGTTAAGTCCAACGAGAAGACTAATCAACGGACATCGAGAAGCAAGGTACAATTGCAAGATTCGTCTGTGGCGAATCAAAGCAAGTCGCGAATGCCGTCCAGAGAACGTAGGAAATCTCGAACACTGAGTCCTAGCGAGATAAAGATGCTGCATAGCGCCGTAAAGAGGCCGGATGCTATGAACAAAGTGACGCAGAAGAAGAATGTCGCAACGGATAAGCGTTCCAATGCGCAATCGGACTCGGACAAGGAATACGATTATGAAGATGATTTTGAGGTAAAAAACACGAGAAGCCCAAAAGACTCGCTTGCGTTGTTTACACTTCTTGGGACCTTATTTTATTTTCTTCTTCTTATCAAAGTACATCTTATTTAAAAATTGCAAAAAGTGTAAGCAACGCAAACTGATCCTATGGCACTAAAAAGATTACTTTTTAATTATTCGAGAGAAAATTCTGAGATCTTGTCTTTTTCGTGTTTTCAGGATTACGAGTCGGATTTTCAAGAATGCACCGACAGCGAGACTTCCGCGATCAGCGAAAAAACAGACAGTAGCGGCGAAAGCAGTCCCCATTTGGAACCTATCGAACTATACAGTCGAGAAAAAGTATTGTTGTCTATTTAACATGAATCATGTATAACACGCATAAAAAAAGAGATGCATAGTATTAAAAAGATATTTTTCTTACACACAGAGAAGCGCATTGAACAACACCGAACATGCGAAAGAAGAGGAACGCATGCTCGACTCGGGGCATTACGATCTCGCGGAAGCGAGAAAACGGGCGGCGCGGATAGAATCAATGTTTGTAAATCAGTCCAACACGCCGCCGTTGCCCGAATTAAGAGAGCCGGTTGGCAAACCGTTTAGGTTCGTGATAACTAAAATCAGATATCAAGAAAAATAAATAAAAAAACATTCATTTACACACTTTGTATTATTTGCACGCTTGTGACTGTTTGATTGTTAAATGCGTATGCTTTTGTTGAAGTGACATTCGATTTGTCTAAAAAATAATAATGAAAGAAGTTATATTTTTTATTAATTTTTCACTCATCTATTGAAGCAGCGACGACAGACTCGTGGAAACCAAGTCTCTGCCGTCGTCCACCGATGAGGGTTTCGAGGACAGTCGCTCCGGAGACTTTACGAAATCTCCGCCGTTGTCGCAAATACCATTCATCGATTTTCGTAAAGCGATAGAAAATCGACGTGAAAAAGTAACTTCTACTATATAAGAAAAGTCATATAAATAAATACAATAAATTAGCAGTTCCAAAATTGTTCCATACTGTTTTCTCGCAGAATTCGAGAAAATCTCGAAACAGAGGCGAAGAACTCTTGGAAATGATAAAATTAGATTTTATGGAATGGTCGATCTTGGAATGCAGTCCCATTCCTTACGACGAATTTATAAGAAATTACGGAAAACTGAATGCTCAACAAGTAAGTGATGTGTTCTGTCTTTTGTAAAATGTAGGGTCGATTGTTACTTGTTACGCACTGTGTTTCACAGGTCTTCACTCAAACTGGCGACGATAACACGGATATCGAGATTCAAACAGACGAGATCGCTCACAAGAACAAGTGGACGCAGTTCCCCGTAACTTGTAGGAAAGAACTGCGTGATAAACGAGACATAAACTTGTTCAAGATGGTAATATAATAATTTGTTAATAATAGTTTTAAGATACTGACCTTTAGAAAGAAGAATATATGTCGTCGTCTTTTTAAATTTTGTAAAACTTTTATACATAGGAACAAATTGGCGTCGGAAACGACTTGGACGAGACGGATGATATTAACTTTGCGTTACATCCGTCGTACGATGTGGTGCGATTGAATGACTTTCTAAATCGCGCGGGCACGGTCGTGTTATCGTTGTTGGAAGAAAGAAAACACGGCGGTACCGTTCTTAAAAGCGACGTGGACGAATTATCGTTCAGCGATGGTTTCGTGAAGCTCTCTGTGGATTCAGTAACTTTCTTAGCTGCTAGGCCGGTTAAGATCGTACACTATTCGAACGCTTTAAACAAAGTTCTGCTCACTGTTCACGCTCCTGTAGAAGAGGTATAAATGGCTACTTACTCGTCGTCAAAACGATAAAATACATATATAACTTATAATATATGTAATTTGTATACATTCCACTATAAATAATTTATATTGTATATATAAATTAATATATAGTTTATATAACATATATTTATAACTCTATATGTATTATATATAATAGTATAAATTATTTATTAGTTATATATAGATAAAATATTTTTATACGATAAACAGGAGATAGAAACCGTGAGCAGGCAAGATTACATCACCGACTGTTGCATCGGATGCGTTTGGAACATTTCGGAGCCTTCGATGCCGAAGAAACTGTTCTATTCACAGTGCCCCATTACTGCCTGTTGTTTTCATTTAACAAATTGCAACGTAATATTCGCCGGACTCGAGGATGGGTACGTTTGAGTCTTCTTTCAATGTTTTTTTTTTCCATGTTTTTTATGTTAACAATTAAAAAGATCTCAATTCGTTAAAAAATGTAAAAAAAGAATTTAAATATTTAAAGAATAAACATATATTTGAAAAATAGATCACTGAGTCTTTGGGACCTAAAGGAGGACGCGATGTGGCATCAGAGAGTCACGGACAAGGCCAACGAGTTAGATTGGGTGATAAGAATGCCTACTTATACGACAACAGCGAACACAGAAGCGGATGCGCACACGTCTCAAGTTATTGCGATACGTGTGTTGTCCAAGATCGAGACTGCTTCTGTTAAAAGCGGAAGCAACAAGTTCGTGCCTATCCAGGTTACCGTCACAACTTATCAAAACGTTTGTTAAAATGCTCTACTAATAGCGCTCTATTAATACTCGCTTATTCTTCCGCGAAATTTGACAGATTTGTAGCTTAGATGAAAATGGCTATCTCATAATGTGGAGTGTCGTGCACAGAATGGGCATAAACATTGACGATTTGGGACTCTCTCACTGGGGCGACATAAGACTCGTGAAGAATCAAAAAGCGTTATTAACGCGAAAAGACATGGAAATGTAAATTTCGATATTCGCTAATTCATCTCAGTATCACGTTTGCTCGAAATCTAATTGTCTGACTTTCTTCTAGAACGAACTTCGTCGATATGCATGTAGACAGCGCAAACACAAATAACATTTACGTCGCGACTAACAGCACCAAAGTTTTGCATGCTACTTGTATCGGTAACAGAACTAACCCATTAACGTACAAACCAGCCGAGATGAGTGAGTCGCAGTTTCATTATTGCTTTGATGTTGTTTTGAACATTCATCAGTATAATATATGAAACTTATGTATATAACTTATGTCAATTGTATTAAATATTATAGGTGAGTGCGGCAATTCTACTTGCATCGACGTTTGTCCTTTCGGTCAATCTTTCTTCTGGGTATAAAAGATTTCTATCTTTTGCAATTTATTGTCAAAATCTTATTTTGTTATTCTCATCGATTTTATTTTTCACGTCGCTCAGGTCGGCTGTGACGACGGAACGATTAGACTTCATCATTTGAATATTCAAAGACCAATCGTGCAAATGAAAAACGAACAATACACAGAGAGGATTAAAGTTCTGCAATGGTCGAAAACGAAACCGCTGACAATATTTACTCTGGATGACAATTCTCGGTGAGATAGTCTAAAACAATATATATAAATTAAATTGTACATGTAGTATAATAAAGATATAAGAAATAAACGAAATATTCAACAGGATTCACATATGGGACTTGAGTAAGAGTGATATCAGTCCCGTGTATACGGTGTCTATGCAAAAGTGGGGGAGAATAAATAGCATGCAACTATCTCCGTGTATAATGGACAAGGACATGATGAATCAATATCTGGTGAGTTCAGAAAATTAGACAGATTATAGACGGATTTGCTCAAAAGAGAGAAATTTGAAGTTGTAACTTCAATATATGTTGTTTTTGCCAGGCTCTTGGAGCGGAATCTGGTGACGTAATAATACACAAATTGAAGAAAGATTTCTACTACTCGAAAAAAGAAGCATTTTCACAAGAACTGAGTATATTCTTGAGATACGTTTCAGTTTCATAAGCGAGAATAAAAAAGCAGATTGACGAAAAGAGAAGTTTAGATGCACTGAGAGCGAGATACAATATTAAATATAAAATTTATCTAGTCTTTATACATATCTATCTAGTATTTATACATATTAATAATCAGGAGAGAATTGGAGAGACTCACTTTTATACTTCCAATATACACGTGCACGTGCAATGTAGATAACTTAGATTTTAGATTAGTTTTAACATGAATTGAAACTATTTCGTATATTTAATTGATATTTATAATTGAAACGAGAAAACAATCCTATATCTCGAAGCTGCAATTTTATAAGATTGGTAAAAAAAAGCACCTAACAGAAATCGCTTTTGAACATATCAAACAACGTTGAAGTTTTCGAGAGTGTATAAGTTCAAAACGTTGCAATTTTTGTATACCTTTACAACAGTGTAATTTTGTGCGCACTTGTTCTTATCTTTCTATCGCAATTCCGTCCGTCAGTAAAAAATAAAATACGTCTATTGATATAGAAGTATACATATAAAATAGTCTTTCTAACACATTTATATGTATATATTTATATAATGTATTGTATAAAACTTATCGTGTATAAATAGAAGAAACGATAAATGCAGAATAAGAAATTGTACAATAAATATACACGTACAGCCTAGCTGATTTAATATCACGATTTGTCATGTGCGAAGAAGAGTTTCTTAATCACTAATAATCTTCATCAATCTAACAAAATGCAAAATTTTGCGTTCTTAATTGTATCGCAGACAATAGTTTTTATATTACATGATATCATGCGGAACAATTATTTTATCTCTCTATTTCTTATAGTATCTTATGAATAGATTCCCCACAGTATAAGTATATACTATCTATATGTTATACCAAACACATCTCTCATATATGTATATATAATATATGTATATACATATAATAATATATATCTATTCCGTGGGTATGTCTGAAACATATTGAATTTACATCACGAGCGGTTCGACATGTTGGATTAATCTCCAAAATAATTCAAGTATCATCATACACAGACAAGTAACTGAGAAATAGAATATGTTTGTACTTCCTGAGTTGCAATAATACTGTTGTTTCATAATGTCCTCTACTATTGTGTCGTAGCTGAACGATTTTATCATCTGATAAGTTTTTAACTCCAGGTAGCGTGTGTCCTCCTGCAAGGATAAAAATTTGTCAATATTTTTTTAGCGCGTCTATCAACTTTGTGTTTAGTACGTTTTATCGTCGAAAATAAAATAACATCGCGTCAATTTTACTTTTTCAAGTGACATGTATAAAAATACGCTTTCGTATCGCGTGCAAAATTTTCTGGTTTTTCGTTTGCTCGGTTCTTACTCGACAGACGCGCTCTTATTCAGAAAATATACTTTCAAAAAACCTAAAAAAAGCAAGATGAAATTTGCAAAACCTTGAAAACACCAAGTTACTGACATAATGTGCGATTATTGTGTCTGGATCGCTGAGGTCTTGGCGAAGATCGATGTCAGGGAGAAAAAGAAGTCGCTGCGGGCAGATCCGGTAGTAATTGTTCACGGAGGTGCCGGCAAAATTCCCAGATGTGCGCGGAAGTTTATGCTCGAAGAGGTTACCACTAATTTAAGAACAATACGATTGTTCTTACTGAATGAAAGAATGAAAAAGTACGACAAAAAAATCGTAGGTGAAAAAAGCTGCCGTGGCGGCGTATTGTGATCTAATTAAAGGACGTTCTTCGCTGGATGTGGTCGAGCGCGCGATTCGTCACTTGGAAAGGAAGAAGAACTTCAATTGCGCGTTCGGAGGCTCTTTAGACGCCAACGGGGAAGTCGTGATGGATGCTGCGATCATGACGGACGACTTTCGCGCGGGTTGTGTGGGTGCCGTTCGAAACATATCGCATCCTATAACGTTAGGTCTACCGTGCATATCACAAGTCTTCGTACTGCGATGAGTATATTTATCTGTCTGAAAATATCCTAAAAATTAAAAAACAAATAAATATTTGTAGCCAAGAAGATTCTGCAGAATACGGAACACGTGCTGATAGTTGAAACCGGAGCGCAAAAACTCGCCTTGGAGTCAGGGATGCCCAGTTTGTCGTCCGATCAGCTGATAGTAACGTCCGAGTCGCAGACGTCGTTACATGAAGAAGAGGATGACGGTAAAAATAGAGAACAACTAAAAATCGGAGAGCTATTTGAAAAAGATATTATAATTATAATGTTGATATAATATATATCAATAACAAGAAGCACAAGAAGCGAGAAGAATGGAAGAGCCTCTGCAAGACGAGAACGAACAATCCACGAAGGATTGTGTTCTCGGATGCGTGATCAAAAGGAACGAAAAACTGAGACTGTACGAGGAAATGCAAAGTCTCTTGGAAGAGATCTTCTTCACGAAGTTGAAGGAATCTTTCGAACTTGACTTTGATTTTATACAGGTATTTAACACAGATTTTGCAACAATCAGATAAGACAACGCACTGTCTGTGTCAATATTAATTTTGAAATAAGCTATTAAATTATTTTAAAATTAATACACAGAGTAATCTGCAAAGTCAAATGACTTTGCGGAGAGATACTTTCATCTGTGAGAGATTCGACAACTATGAAAAAGAATAAAGAAACGCTCTATTCCAGATCGGCGCGGTTGGAGCGGTGGCGTATGACCGGAAGAAACGTCTCGCCGTTGGAACTTCCACGGCCGGCGAATCGGGGAAGCTGTACGAAAGCGTGAGCGCGACCGGCACAACGATCGGTTGCGGGATTTACGTCGACGAGGCTGGAGCCGTGTCCGTCTCGGGTTGCGACAAGGCTATTTACAAATACGCACCGGCTCATCGAATCTTGCGACAATTACAGTCACAGCGGAAATCAGCATCGCCTGAACAAGTGCTTTCCGCGGTGTTCAAGAGCTTCGAGATAGAAACCGGAACGACCGACATAGGAGCGATCGCGCTAACCGCCGACGGAGTGCCGTCGGTGTCTTTCAGGTGTCCGCATTTTCCGTGGGCGTATTGCGACAAAGGCTACGTCTACTACGGATGCGCGAGACACGAAAAGTTCTTGAAAAAGATCGACGTTGTCGAACGACCACTGGATTGTGTGTGCGACGAAGACGCATTTAACTAGTCGGCATGTACACAGAATGTCAAAATAAACAGTTTTCACTTCAATTCACTTGCTCTTTGCAAACCGTTCTTTTAATTTTAATGAAACAGTTCTTGAATTTTATTTTGTCGCGAGTCTTATATGATATTTCTCTAAATCTTGTTAAAGATCTAAAATTAATGTACGTAATGCTTTTCTATTAGATTCTTCTACTCTCGTTTAACTTACGGGAAATATAACGCCGCTCTTATTGTCGAATGGCCCGTACATCGAGAATGCGGGTGTCATTCCGTTGAAGTTTTCTCCGAACAACTTGTCCATTTCGATCAGCGTCGCGTAGATCTCCAAGTGTCTTGTACTTGTGATATTTTCAAACGTTACTAACTGTGAGAATACAAGAATCCAAATTTCTTTATGCTCGTCAAGAGTCTTTTTATGTATCTCAAGTTACATAAAAAAAAAAAAGAAGTTTATACCGAGCCGAGTGACGACCACGCAAGCAGATACGGAGCATTTTGTTTCAAAGTGTCGGCCACGGTCAGGCCTAAGGTTCTGTACTTCGGCATCCGGTTCACGATCGTGTAATCAAACTTGTCGTGATAAAAGTCACCTACAAATTCAAAGACATACGTTGCACACGCGTAGAAATAATACAAAAACGATAATGAGCTGAAAATGATTAAAATATACTTCACTCACCGGCTTGTGTGTGATTTTCTATGACTTTCAGATTGACGAAAGCAACGTCAACAACATCAGAAGTCAAGTAAGTAAAGGCGGTCAAATCGTTGGCCGTTGACATTGCTAAATAGGCGAAGAAAATAAATCTCGATTATTCTTGAAACGCGATAACTGTTTGCTTGAGATGTACACATGTTTGTATTGTACATATTTGTATCTTTACAAACTCGGTTGATACGCTTAATCGTAACTTTATAAAATCTCACCGGAAGAATTGCACAAGGAGTACAAATTGTTTGGAAGGTCTGGAATTCTCGCACCGAGAACGCAGACTTGACTGAAAAATCTCGAAACGGCCATCGCGTCCGAACACTCCCAATTTTCGTTTAAATTGTTCTTCATATACATCACGAAAATGTTCCAGTCTGACGAGAGATCGACAATGCAAACAGATTAGAGAGACGCATAAAATATACATACATATAAAGAATATTAAATAAAATATTGAAGTATAAAAAACTTGTATAATAAACAGTTATAAAATATTAAACTCATACCGACGCTCCTGTAGCCTGTGAAGACCGCTTTTGCGCCTTTAAGATCCATTATGGTCTTAAATCTGGAATTCTCCTTGACTATTGCCACGATTCTGTTCACACCGTTCTTCGTGTTCGTCGTCGCGGAGATTATGGGTTTGAGATTCATTCTACGAGAAAAAGTAATCTAAAAACTCGTAGGAGAAACATTTCTCTTCTTTGTCCGCGACGTTCGCTTACTTTCTAGCCTGAAGAAGTTCCTCGGGCCGCACCATGAAAATGTCCACTTCTGCAATTCGCGCGGCCTCCATGCACATCGTTCTGCTCATCAGGACGCATTCGATCGTCGGTTCCACGCCGTATGCGATGGCGGCCGCTTTCATCCAGTCGCATTTACGCTTCTCGAGAGCAGATGATACGCACCACAATATCTCTCTAGAAGGTTGACAACCCGATCGAATGTAAGCGCTCAGAAAATTCGGAACTACAATCGAAGAGAAGAAAAAAACAAACAAATTGTCAAAACGTTTTGCACATTTTTCCTAAACGCTTTTCCAGATATCCGACATTTACATCGATCTAAATAATCGGCAATCGTAATTATCTCGGGCAGTGAGTCTGACTCGATGTAATATCCTTCCATCAACTGCAACACGCTTTGCACCCAGGGAATACTACGATTCGTCGCGTCTACAATGTGATTCATTGTGTTAGCGACATTCTCGGCAACCGCTCTAACGAGAAAAAAAAAGACGCTTGATCATTGGTTTTTAATCGTGCATATCTCTACATGAGAGATAAAAAGCAACGTGAATCCTTACTTTTTAGCTATGATAACCGGCCATGGTTTCGATATCCATGGGCAGATTTGGTTGAAGTCGAGCGGTTTTGTGGTACCGTCCTGGCACAAAAACTTGTAATCTGATCTGCGAACTGACTCGGTCTGCACAGTACAGACATTGAAATGCGAATGACAAGAAGAAGAGAAAAAAATGCTATATCAAGAGTGATAAATCTTTCGCAGCAACCTTAATATTTAATTTCAATATAATTGCAACTGTATATCGATGAACGGAATTGGTTCTTTCTGCTACTTATACGTAGTCAAGTCAAATTAAGAAGCTGACCTGTCGGTTACCTTGAAGTGCAACTTTGCATCATCTAGTCTGGTCCAGACGACATCGCCCACATTGTCAGTGAGACACAATAAAGCGCCCTGTCGTCCGTAATATTTATCGGTCATGTAACAACTGGCCGGATTATTACACGCGTCGCAGAGATTCTTGTATGTTGCTTCTGTAAACGATAACAAAGAATTTTCCATCGTTTCCAAATCATAAAGATCACAAACAAACAGTTCACGAGATATAATTAAAAAAATATAAATATTCATATTTTATATTTTATATAAATTACTTAAATTTATATAAAAATTTGTAATTGTGTAACTGTGCATTTAAAACTTGTGTTTTTCGAAATTGAATACGCACTCAAGTAAAAGTCGTAAGTTTTGTCCGATGACCACGGACCGGCGACGCAACCCATCTCGACGTAGTTGGACAAAGCATGCAATCTGTTTTCGAGCAGCGTGACGTTAGACTTGCACTCTTTGCTGATTAACATGTTCTCGAAATACTGAAACGCAAAATATTCGAATAAATGCCGTTCTAAGGAGCGTGTCAGTTAAAAGAAAAGAACACACCAACCATCGACAATGGTTTGGTCCAATCATCGACCGTGGCGATGCCAGGATGACACAGTCGTTTGCCTTCGATGTCTGACGCGCGTTGCACGCTTTTATGCGCTATGACCACTATTGCGAAACGTCGCTCTTCTGAAAAATAGAAAAGAAAATATTTGAGATATAGTCACGATACAGACTTGGAGATTGTACAAATCACACATTTTCGCTAAAAGAATAGGTAAATTGGTACTGCGTATCTTTCGCGCTCAATTTGATTTTAATTACCATCTTTGAAGAGTCTTAACTCATTTGTGACTAGAACATCGAACAAGTTGTAGTTTCTTATCGCTAAGAGATCTTCCGGTTCTACTACGGTTAGATGTGCGCTGCCTTCAGTTACTTGACGTATACAATCGAACCTGGAATATATAAATTTATTTATTTATTCTTCGTCAATTGATCTTTTCGAGAAAATCTCATCTCTCCGTAAATCAGAGAAAAAGAGAGAACAAGAAGATAAACTTTATCTCGAAAACAAATAACGTTTGTGTGTCAATATGTATTAAAGTTGTATATTGTACAGACTTGTATACTGGTGTCACATCGCGCATGTTTTAATTAAACAACGAAGAAAGAGAGATGATCTTCTCGGAAAAGAACTTTTACTTGTACAAAAAAATTATTGAAAATTAATGCAATATTTTTTTATAAGAAAAGTTCTATGCGGAAATCAAGTTTGAAAGAAATTCAATTATGCACAACAATACTTGCCTATCGGTTCCCACAGAACATTCTATTATACTATGCTGCGCAACTAGTTTCGGACAAAGCGAACGAATTCTCTTAACAGTATGTTTGCTTTCAACCACACATATCGTTACTGAAACATTTCAGGAATTAGCTATTATTTTTTCGATTTTTAAACGAAACAGCACATTACATTTTTCAGCAAACCAAATAACATTTGTAACGTATTAATAATAATTTTATTAATTCTCAAAACTTTTGCATGCTTCCAAGAAAGAATATTCTAGTCGATGATTGTCAGGATAATAACTCCCTGACTGTGTTTTACAACTCGCGTGCTGCAATTGGTACTTACAATTAGCACTTTAATAGTTTAAGCGTAAAATGACGGAACTGGAATTCTCTCCGTGATAAAACTTCCTCGACAATTTATTGTCAATCATCATTTTCTTTGTGTAATTAAAATTAAGTAACAAAAGAAGTTTTTTTTTAAGTTTAGTTTTACTTACACTTGGAAGGGTTATCAGAAACACTGTTGCCTCTATAACTTTCTACGGAAACGATAAACGTGAAGATGAACCAACAAAACATGAAGAGAAAATCCATGTTTGTCCTTTCCGCTCCTTTTGTCCTGGTCCTTTTTTGCAAACAGAAAATTCTTCTGATTTTACAGAATTTTCTAAAAAGATCTAAATTAATGAAGTCACGCTTTGTGTATTTGTTATTGCAACTGCGAAAAGATATGTGTAATATCATGTTTTCACGCCACGATACGCTTATCATATCGAGTTCAGTCCGCGCAATGTAACATAAAAACACCGCGCGTTGAATATTATTAAAATAATTACATTGAGTTGTGTTTCCCCCAGCTGTTTTATATTTATACAAAAACGGAAAAGATAAAGTTTTGCGAATTTTAAATCTTCTTACATTAAATGCGATATATCTTGCTGTATCATTAACGGTTTCCAATTCAAAACATTGCCGCGTCCTTTTTCAAAGACAGCAAGTACAACAAATGTCGAAGAGACACTTAACGCTATATCGTGTTTTGCTTTGCTGTGTAAAAGCTGAAAGAATTCTATTGAAGCAATTATAGCTCAAGAAAAACAAGAATTTCAACGTTTCAATCAATTTAAAACAAGGAGAAGAACAATGCATGCTTTTCGTTTTCTATGTGACGTAACACGTAAATGCATCCTGTCCAAAATACGACCGGTTAACAGCATACTTTCGCTTTCGACCTTGAGAAACTTGTTATATACCTAAAGAAATACTTCTTCCGCCTAAATGAGCCCGACTACCTGAAGAAGATCCGTATCAAAACCTTTTCCCGCACGAATTGGTTTTCCCGAATTTTCGAATATAATTTTTTAATATTCTGTTTAATATATTTTCCGGTGTATTTAATAATTATGTGTGTTTAATTATATGTAACTTTACAATTACGATGTTATACAAACGCTCGTAATTTAATTAAAAAGTACAAGCCTCTCTGTCGAGTGGTGCTTCGTTTACTTTGAATGATCGAAAATATCCCGAAGAACCGTTTCTCGTTTGTTTCGTCGTTTACCTTTTTACATCGAGAATCTTGTCTTCTCCACGTGGTGGGAAGTAAACACAAACGCGCGTCTTTCTGCTCCAGTTCGTCACGTGTTCAACTTTAAAAAACTCACACGACTTGAAGTATTCAACGCATTCGTGACACGTTTGCATTAAACTTGGGATTTGTGTAAGTCCCAAGACAAAATGTCGCGATATTTGCACGACGTCCGAGAATAAACGTCTGACTGACCGTCGGCGACGGCGGCGATTTGATTCGCACAGCTGACGATAGTAGACTCAGATCCGCCCGAAAGTCCAGTATGTCAAGGAGCTGGAATCATGAGATCGGGTGGGAGAGATATGCGGGAGAGACACCAGACGAGACTTGTGCGTAATATAATATGGTATATAAGAGCGCGTATGTGTGTGCGTGTATAGAAATTTTATAAATAGTGACGCAATTCGTGTGAAGATAATGTTGTTGGGCGTTTCAACGGGAAGCGATTCAAAACATTTCGCAAAATTGTATATTTATTTTCTCTGGGACTACATTTTCTTTCCTAAACATTAAGAAAGAAATTGTAGAAATTAATTAAAAAAAAAAAAAATTGTCCTTCTACCTTTATAGAAAAATATTTTTCTAAGTTTATTAAAAGTGATGTGTACGAAGTGATCATCGTATGTCGAATACTCTTCATTATCGCATCGCTAAACCGGAGAAGCGTATGGTATTTATTTATGTCCAGATGATGAATTATCGGTCCAGATGATTAACTTCGGTCGTCTGCAACACACGATGATGCATCACATCTTGAATCACAAGCAAAAGCGATTGTGTATAATAAATCAGAGAGATAACTTTAGCTGCGAAAAGAGAACGCTGACAATTGTTTCTCGTTCGACTCGTAGTTTTATCAACAATTATTGCCAAATAAAATAAAAATCTGAAAATTTTACACGTACCTTGTATTTTTCTTTAGTAACAGAAGATAACTATTAAATTCACACACGCGCGCGCGTACATGACTCACTTCCTTATTTCATTGTAGTAACGTCGCAATTGCTTGTTCGTTAATTATTCTCATCGGAGTATCCATTTAGTTTCTTTTATTTGCATGATGATTGTCATCGACGCGAAAACTGGTCAATTTGAGTTGCGTTGCTGCGGAAGGAAAAAACAAGAACCAATTATTATATATACTGAATATAACATGCAGGAAGAATGCAGCACATAGTTTTGATACTAGTAAAAATAATTGAAACATTTTTTTCTTCAGAACCGCGTGCACAGATAAGGAACAAAGAATTATCTCAAGTGTTTCTCGACGCTAATCGCATAAAAATGACGTAAATACATATTCAATGTGAATCGGGTTTTCCTGCCGCGCGTGGGGCGTGATCGGCACGCGTAAGGAAAATCAAAGACCTTCAAACTAAGCAAGATATGTAACAGAGTAGTACGTATATATAGAAGACTGAAACATGATAAAAGAGAGTTTCATCCTCGCTTAGGGATTTTCCACATGTGTCGCTAATTGAACGAGACAATTAAATTTGATAGATCGTGCAGATCGCCAGACGTAACGCGATAAATCAGCTGAAACAAATCATAAAATAGTCGTTAATTAATTATGCGCGCTGATAACCAACGGGAATCTCGTTACGCGCGCAATATATTATCGCATGGATATTATCGCTCGGAAGATACGTCAACAAAAAATTAATATCTCCGTAATACTCATCTTATTGCATCGTTATCTCTCGTATCTTCATCGGAAGTGTTTGCTATACAAAATGCTACTCCTCTAACACAAGCGTAGAACATGTATTTTCCAGTATTACGTCGGTAGTGATAAAATTCAATGTGTACACACACGTGTACATTTGTTGCATTATCAAACTTTCGCGATAAATTCTATTTATCGATACAAAGTACGGGATGCGAATATATGATTGAAGAGCTTATTGTGGGCTTCGTTTATCAAGATAACGAGAGAAACTTTATATAACGATCATACCAGCATGATACCGTTTGACTCTCGAAACCAGTCTTCGAAAATTGTCCCGGCGCGCAACAGGTCGCGCAATTGAGCTCCGCGGGATTGATATATATATATATATAATATATATATGTACGATCTGAATTGTTGCGTGTATGTACACATCGTTGCATCGTCATCGCTCGAAAAAATATCTCCCTCGCCGCGTAGCCTTAGAGCCGCGTACATTCAGAGCGACACTTTGTCGCTGTATCTTATTTGACTTATTTTAGATACTTTTTTTTTCATCTCTCTCTCTCTCTCTCTCTCTCTCTCCCTCCCTTTCTCTTCGTCTCTTCGGCGAACACATGCAGGCGCAGTTCGTTTCAAGTGTAGATAGTGCAGGCAAGCGTGTCCGAAGCGAGCGAATCCTATAAACGATACTTTGTATTTATCTCGCGAATATAATTTGCGCACTTGGTAACATGCGGTCTATCAGACAGACGAGAATCATGCGTGATCGAGAAACCGTCGTCGAAAAACGGAAATTCGCGCTGAACGTGGAAACGGCCTAAACGCGCGTATCGAACGGACGAAGACTCGCTGCCTAGTTCAGGTATGATCAAACCTGTGTCACACAATATGTGATTACGACAATCGTGTTAGCGGATAATTGCGAGAGACTCGCCGAAGTTGCGATTGTTGAAACGCGTCTCATTTGTTGTGACAAGCGCACAGCTGATCGCAACCAGTGCGCGGCGCCATTTTGGAATCGATCCAAAGTTCACTTCGACCGAGATATTTCGATATGTTTAGAATAGCGAGTTATTATATCACAGAGTCGAATTTTACATATGTGTGTGTGTGTGTGTGTGAGATCATTTAAGATCATCTTCAGATGCTCTTTCTATAGTCAATAAAAAAAAAAAGACCGATGTAGATCTGAGGCGTCGGAGTGTTTTATTACACTGAATCAACATGAGTTGTATAAATATGAATTCAACTTTCAACGCATCACAAATCAGTTTTCGAACGCGCATGCAATGTCTTAATAAAATATTTCTCTCGATCAAATGATAATTGCAATTGTACACATAATTATTAATTATATATATTTACAAAAAAGAGCAAGAGACAAGTTACACTTCTCTGTATGCCTTTCTTTTCGAGTAATCTTACTTTTGTATCTGATTAATGTGATTAATTTATAGCAGGAGTGACGAACTTCTTTTCTGTCAAGAGCCAACACTCTCCATACGCTAATGCAAGTAAGCGAGTCGAATAACAGAAGGAGTCTCTAGTTGCGAGCCGCCAGTTCGTCACTTCTGATTTATAGTATGACAATCTGACAATGTTTCTAACTTTTGACGTCTCTACACGATAAAAACTTAGAGAAAGGAACATATTTGTTTGACACACCAGCGTACGTCGTATCTTCATTCAAGTATAAATCATGAAAATCAATTACAAGCAGCTGCCTGTGAAGGCGCATTACTTCTTCTTTATGGCAGGTAAATTATATCGCAAGTCGCAATGTAGATCTTTTCTTTTTTCGCAAGAATCTTTATCTGAAATTGTATATTGTTTTTGTTAAAAAGAAAAACAAACATATATATGTGTGTATGTTCTGTGTTTTAGCTATGGGTCCTATTTTACCATTTCTGCCGGTTTACGGCAAACAGTTGGGCGTTTCGCCATTAATTATGGGCAGCATCACCGCGATTCTGCCTATTTTATTTCTGATCGCGAAACCAGCATTTGGTTTTGTTGTGGATTATTTTCGCGCATGGCGAAAATTAATCTTCATGGCGTTGCTTGCCGTAACGAGCAGTTGCTATATCTTCATGTATTTTTTACCGGAATTACCTGGCCCGCTACTGCCGGATCATAATTTTCAAAACATTACCTTCGCGTCTTTGTTGTCTTGCGATACGGACTATGTAAGTTCTGTTTTTTTTTTTCAAATCTTTCCTTGATGAATTCAATATAACAATGTGATATAAAATTTTCAACATGAAATCTTTACTGTTTCTGATTTTATTTTGTTTTAATGCAGACATTAATTTTGTATCTATATAAATAATATACATTTGTTTATTTTTAAAGCATACTTCAGCAATGGCATCGTGCAGCGGAATGAAAGACACCACGTGTCACTGGGTATGCAAAAATGCAAATTTTTCCACACGGATGTCTTTTTACACAGCTAAGGGAGAAGCGAGAATCTCGCCCGATACCACATGTTTCTTAAATATCAACGAAACGTTATTGCATCGAGAAAACGTGTCGAATAACACCAATTGCAACGTTACCTGTGATAATTTCGACGACAATCATTGTCTGTACACGTCTGTCACTTTCTGGGGCTTCGTTCTCCTGATGTCTCTCGGCAATATCGGTTTCAATGTTTCCAATTGCATAAGTGACGCAGTTTGCTTCGACGTTTTAGGTAAGGAATTTTATATATCGCAGAGACAAAACTATGAGACACAAAAACACACGCAATTACAATGTGTGATCAAACATTTGCCGATAAATAACACATGAAAAATAATAATTACATATAAAACAAATTTGTAATTAATATGTAACTTTGTTTTTTTAGGCGAAAGCGGACAAATGAGCTACGGCAGACAGCGAGTGTGGGGCACAATCGGTTTCGGTATCACGGCGTTTCTAGCCGGTTATACGGTGGATTTGTGGTCGCAAGGGGAGATCTACAAGAGTTACACACCGGCGTTTCTTCTCGTGCTCGTGTTTACTTGTTTCGATTTGGTCTGCTGTAGAAAACTCGAGGTGATTGCATTGCGAAAAGAAACAGCGACGAGTTCACTTCTTACGTCTCTCTTGTTTTCTTATCGTTATTTATTATATTTTACCTCTGTTACAGCTGCCGCTTATGTCGGAATCGACAAGCATAGTGAAAGATGTATGGACGCTTTTGAAATTAAAGCCCATCGTCATATTTCTGTGTTTCGCCACTCTCGCCGGCATCTTTGATAGCTTCATAATTTACTTTTTGTTTTGGTAATCTTTTTTTTCTCTTCGACATCTTTTCGTTTGCGGTTTATTCTGACAGAATATAAAGAAATTCAAAGTTGTGCAATGAGATTTTATATATTTATTGCACTTTCCTTTTCGTTTTGCGCTCCAGGTATCTGGAAGATCTCGCTATGGCAACCGGTTATATAGGCGAGATTAAGTTAATAGAAGGTTTAATAGTGGCCGCAGAGACTCTTGGTGGCGAAATCATATTCTTCTCTTTATCCGGTACGAGCAATCAGATATTTTCACATCATTCACTACAAATACAAAGCGATTGTATTGTACCTGGAATTTTCTCATGATGTGCTCACGAATTTGTTTCACTCCCTTTTTGCAGGCAAAATATTGAAGAAATTTGGATACGGTTATACTTTCACATTCTGTTTCGTATGCTACGCGCTGCGGCTGGGATTAATATCTTTGGCGCCAACGCCGTGGTGGGTGCTTCCGATAGAATTTTTTATGCAAGGTCCGACATACGCGCTCTGCTACACGACGATAGTGGCATATGCGAGCGTCGTATCGCCACCCGGTACGTCGGCCACTGTTCAAGGAATTGTGGCGGGAATGGACGACGGTTTCGGTAAATTTTTTGTTGTCAAATTATACGAACAAAAAATTAGAAACAAAAGAAATCTAATTGTTAAAACTATCTTCTATTACATATGAAAAAATCTATACTATTGCTATAAACAACTTTGCGATATTTTCAGGGTTCGCGGTTGGCAGTCTAATAGGTGGTCTTTTGTACAAGAAAGTTGGTGGCGCCATAACTCTGAGAATATTTTCAATACTTGCAGCATTTTCCGCCTTGATGTACCTTATTCTTCATATCTCGTACTTAAAATATAAAACACCAGGTAAAAAAAATAAGTAACTTTGAAATATGTGTGTATGTCACAAAATTTTTGGAAGAATATTATGCAAGAATGGAAAACTTATTTTTTGTTGCAGACACGCGAAATAACGTCGAGTGGAGAAAACCTGAAGATGCACAGAAACAATGCGTTGTAGCAGAAACGTGACACGCGTGTTTTTTTGTACTTTTTTAATAATTACCATAATAAAAGATAGATCGGTTTTATATATTTCAAAACAAATTTACGAAAAACTAAAAAGCAAAACTGAAAAGTGTTAGAAAGCATGTTCGATTTAAATCTATCGATTTACTCTCGAACAATTTGAGATCGAGATATTTCGAGAGTGAATAAACAACACAAGTAACCCCCACTTTTTTCTAGGATCCTTGAACTCCTTCTTGCTTGGGTCGCATAACCTCAACACCTAATAAATCCTGCATCGAGTTGATCGAATGTTCAGACAGTTCAGAATTATATAACAAACTGCGAGAGAGATTTTAAAACAGAAGACTTTCTTATCTCACTATATAATCTTTCCGATAACAGTGTAACACATATATAGTGCAATATAACAACAATGGACACTTCGCGTTTTGACATGCTACCTACGGAGATATTACTAATCATTTTTGATCACTGTGATCTGTATACTCTTACACAACTTGATCAAGTATGTAAACGATTTCATGTGATCATACGCAGCGATACGATCTGGAACAAATACTATAAAAATTGTCTCGTCACAAATCAAGTATCAAAACAGTTTTGCCAAAGGTATTGTAACTTGATATACATGTAAATCTTTTGTTTAATATTTTGTGTGTACAAATTCAAAAGTGTGAAAGTTCTTTTGACTTTCAATGTTGTTTATTTACACAACATAATGAAGTAATTCTTTAAGTGCAATATAATAAAATTCTAAACTTTATTTATTTTAAGTCTGAATTATTGTCTTTAGTTTCTTTTTTATAAGGCACATATATTTATAAAAGACAAATTCTTTTTAAGCATTGAATTCTTTTCCCATAGAAGGAACAAACATTAAAAAAATCATGTTCTATTGTTTAGATGTAAACTGCTTTTACCATCGTATTCTAAGTATTTCATATCTCAAAATTGGGCACGAGGAAGCTATCAGCAGCGTATATTGCGAGGACAACGAGACAAGTTGATGCCGTGGCTGCAGTTAACAAGTAATAAGCTCTGGTGGAGTGGTGGAAATATGCTCTTTGGTTTTGACAGACAAGAAAATACTCATAAAAAAACCAACACTTTTTCTTTTGATAAAACCTATCCAGGAAATTATGAACAGGATATATGGAGATTTATTCTTTGGAAAGATTTCATTGTGACTGGCCACAAGTGTGTATCTGTTTAAATAATACTGTCTAGAGTTTGAATATTAATTTCATCTATAATGAAAGTTCTCATGAAAACAAGAAAAAACTCACCATAAAAAAAAACAAATGTTTTTTCGTTTGATCAAACCTCTCCAGGAAAATATGAACATGATATACGGAGATTCCTTTTCTAGAGAGATTACATTTTGACTGGCCACAAGTGTGTATCTGTTGAAATAATACTATTTAGATTTTAAACATTTATTTAATCAAAAATGAAAGTTCTCATGAAAACTAGTGTCGCACGCCATTATCTATATATTTGTTTGCATTTATCATTTTTTGCAATTCTCTCTTACGTAATCTGTAATTTTCACATAAAAAAAATCGTTTGCAGCAATGGCAAAATAATGTGGCAAAAAGAATCACTATTTAAAAACAGATATAACAAATGTAATGAATGTAAAACAAAGAAACGATTGAATGTTCACGATAATCCAATTTCGGCACTTGACACAACATCAAATATTATTTTCTCAGCTGCTAGTTCCGAATATGCTATAATAAAGGTAAAATTTCAAGTCAAATATATAAATCATGCACATAATGCAATAGTATACGATATAAAGTGTGCTCTTTCCAGGTAGAAAACAGTCTAGATATAGATTCAATTAATAATAATAACATCATCCGAAAAGAAATTCCTGGACGCAGAGTACGGTCACTCGCCATTCATCCTTTAGGAACAATATTAAGTATTATATCCGAAGAAATAGACGAGATACTTCACATTGATCTAGAACAGTAAGTTATAAATGATGGGTATGAAGAAAAATTGAGTACAAATGATATCTTATCAATTGCAATTTGTGACAATTATCAGAGAAATTTTAGTGATTTTGAAAGAGAGGATATTCATCCCCCTTGCAACAGTGAAATAATGGACATTTTATGGGAGGATCCCAATACTTTACTTACTTGCGGCTTCCGTCGAATACAAAAATGGGACTTGAGGTACTGTATAGTTGTGTGTGTGTGTTTTCATTATCATGCTTGCTCATGTTTACAATTAAGGTTACATAATGTCAACAAATCTGTTTTTCTTTAGAACAAAGAACTATGTGGCCACATGGAATGATCCAACCGATGCAGGGACATATTGCATTTCTTCGGATCATCATAATACAATGATTACAGGAGCACAGTATCATTCTAAGGCAGTTTTATGGGATCAAAGGAAACCTACCTTTGTTCAGGTTTGTTAACTTAAAAACGAAATAAACCCACGTGTACCTTTTACAGACCCACTGCAAAGTTGTCTCTTTGAAATTTCCAGATGTATTATATGCAGGCGCCATTTGCGAAACAATTTGATTTTAGTAGTCCGATATATTCTCTGCGATTTGATAGCACAAATTTATATTGCGCCACGGACCGTTTCCTGTACGAATTAGATTTTTCTAATCATGGATGTCCAGTACGCGATTATAAATCAATTTCAGTATGGGATCACACTCTGGAAATACAAAGTGACATGCCAGCATAGCGATGTTTTAAACTATAAAACGTGCTACTGTATAAAGAGACAGAGTAAACAAGTGCAATATTGTTTATACATGATTGTATTTAGTTATAAGACGAAGTTTCCTCCGATATTGTAATTTTTCAAAGTTGATTTTTAATGTTCAATAAAGATCAATTGTAATATTTCTGCAACAAGTTTATTGTTATCACGATACATGCACACAAGCAAAAATAACTTTTCCCATGCATATGTAATAAGAGTAACGTTTATTCGATATTTGGAATATAAAAGAACCAATTTTTAGAAAAGCGCGACAGAAGTTCGAGCCTGATTCGCCGAACTTTGAGAGGCGTTCCAACTTCGAATGTTTCGAAGTAAACTTGTGCAAAATTATATTCGATATATAATAAAAGCATCTTGAGGGAGAAAACTAGTACAAAATAAATTAATTGCCGCAGTACATGTATGTATATACCGCGTCAAAGAAAATTGTTTTGGTAAAAAGAAACGAGCGTTCACTAACGCCTGTATAAAATATATTAAACTTTTATGCACATTTTTGCATTCGAATCGCAATATCTCTCACGCGCATTCGAATATAATCGTATATATCCCAGAACCAATATTTAAGTATCCTTTTAAGTAGAGCCTTCTCAAATATAATCGCTTGTATTGAGTTTTCTTCCTTTTTCCAATCAGAGCATTGTTCTGATCATATAATTGAGAATGCCGCCGTGTTTGTAAAAGGTCAAATCAACTTCGGTGTCAAATCGCGCGACGACTTGGAACTTCTTGCCGTCGTCGGTGGTCACGGTAACTTGTTGTCCGGGTTGAATATTCTCGGGAATCGCTATATCGTACGTCTCGTAACCTGTTAATTCTAAAGACTCCGCGTTTTCGCCGGGAAGATACTCTAGCGGGGCGACGCCCATACCTATAAGATTGGACCTATAAACAAAAACAACAAACAAAAAATAACTTATGAAATAAACAAATTAAACTTGTAATTCGAAGATCTGTATCAGATGTGCTCTTGTCTAGAAAAATTTATATTCAAATTTTATCTCGGAAATACACACTGATCAACAATTTGGAGAGAGAACTTACCTGTGTATTCTTTCGTACGATTCCGCTATGACCGCTCGAATACCGAGCATGTATGTTCCTTTAGCGGCCCAATCCCTGGAAGATCCGGATCCGTATTCCTTGCCTACCAAAGCGATCAGAGATGTTCCATCCTTCTTGTATTTCTCGGCCGCGTCGAATACGTCCATCTAAGCAATATTCGACCAATTATCTTTTATAATATTTATATTTTAAAAACTACATATTATATATAAATGTCGCTGTTTTTTTAAATACTTTTCAATGTGATTCTGGTCTGATATATGCGCGTCAATTGTTTTATAAAACATACTAAACTAAATTATACACGTACTTCCTCTTTAGTTG
Source organism: Pseudomyrmex cubaensis (assembly GCA_014825685.1). Lineage (NCBI taxonomy): Eukaryota > Metazoa > Arthropoda > Insecta > Hymenoptera > Formicidae > Pseudomyrmex > Pseudomyrmex cubaensis. The sequence goes on along the minus strand of QVOA01019502.1, from coordinate 24,613 downwards.
GAATGTGAATTGTTCGTGGTCCTGGTTTGCCAATGAATTTGTTCATCAGACGAATGTTCGCAAATGTACCTCGCACCATCACATCGTCATTTCCTCTACGCGAACCGTACGAATTGAATTCTTTCGGTGTCAGGCTGTGAAAATCAAAATTGTCATTGAGAAGATAATTAGCGTGAATTTTACGTGAAATAGTTTATTTCTATATTCTTTGAAATAGTTTATTTTTTCGTGCGCAAACAAAGTTTTTGTATAATGAACTTACCCACGATTGGCCAGATATCGTGCCGCTGGCGAATTACGTGCGATACTACCCGCCGGACTGATGTGATCCGTCGTAACAGAATCCCCGAGATTCACGAGCACTCGCGCTTTCGTGATCGGCTTTATCGGAGATACCTCCTGCGAAATGTATTAAAAAATTCATTTTTTACAATAAAAAAAAGAGGAAAGCGAAATATATTAATTATTTTACAGTACTTTACGAATTTTAATATAATTCTATAATTACCTTCTCTAAAGTCTCGAAGAATGGCGGATGTTTAATGTATGTAGAAGTAGCGTCCCATGGATACAATTTGCCTTCAGGCGCGACTAAATTTGCCCAATTGCTGCTGCCTCGTTCAATTTTGCTGTACACTTCTTTAAACATGGCTGGAATGACGTATTTTTGCTCAACGGCTTGAATTTCCGTTCTAGTTGGCCATATGTCTTTCAAATATACCGGAGTACCGTCGGACTTATGACCTTAAACAAAAGAAAAGACAAAAACCGGCATATCAATAACATTCTTATATTTCACAAATATTATCTAGCAAACAGAAATACTCACCTAGTGGCTCTTTTTCAAAATCTATATCTACAGTGCCGGCGATAGCGTACGCTATCACCAAAAGAGGAGATGCCAGATAGTTCGCTCGGGTATTCGGATGTACCCGACCTTCGAAATTTCTATTTCCCGATAGAACTCCGCAACAAACGAGATGATACTATAAATACAAAGGAATTCAATCAATAGTAAATACGTTATACAAACATGTCTTTATCAACGTATTCAATATTCAAAGATAATACACTGTATGTCAGAGATAATATATTTTCGAAGATAAAACTTTCCAACTCAAGTACTTAAGGATATATGTTTAAATTAAAGAAGCACATTTTACCTTTTCGATATTTTCACTTATAACATCAGGAAGCGGACCGCTGTTTCCGATACAGGTCATACAGCCATAACCCACGATGTCAAATCCCAATTTCGACATGTACGGGATTACTCCGCTCTCTTCGAGATAGTAAGTAACAACTCCGGATCCAGGTGACACTGATGTTTTTATATATGGATCGACAGTCAATCCGGCTTCTACGGCTTTTTTAGCGAGAAGACCTGCATCGAGACAATACAATTGGCACATCTTACGTGCATGCGGTTTATATGTTTTCATAAAGTAAAAAAAGATCTAAACTATGTGCAAAAATAACTATTAATACGATTTTCTTTCACGAAAGGAAAATTCTCTCTTGGTAAAATTCACACGAAAGTTGCAAAGTACCTGCTCCAAGCATCACACTCGGATTGCTAGTGTTCGTACAACTGGTAATCGCTGCGATAACCACCGAGCCGTGCTTCAACTCATACTCCTTTCCTTCATATTCGAATTTCGCTGTGGTACCAATATTTTCCGGACTTATACCGAAACCCTTGAAGCCCACCTGCAAATAAGAAAATCACACAAAATTGTAAATTTATAATTTACAAGTTGTAACAGACTATCACACGTACAGCTTGTAGTTTCTTCTTTTATAAATTTATGTCGTTTTGTTTCATCATAAATTTGTCTTTTCAAAAAAAAAAAAATTGTCTTTTTTGTATTGAAGTTAAATATAGTTTTCGTCATCGTGTTTTATCAGTCGTGATATAAAACGGAATTCATTGTAAGCGATTCGCTGAAGTAGCAAAATTTGCGGTGATCTTTAAGCAATTATAAGGTCTACGACCTCGTGCACAAAAGTCAATCACCACGATTTTTATAACATATCACAGAAAAAATAATTGAAACTATATACACAATAAAATATGGTTATTATAACAACAATTATAACATTACGTATAATTAATTAATTATTTGTAGTCAATTCAAAAATTTTTCATTTTTTTATTATATATTTTAACGAAAAATGTATGAATCCGCGACATTGTCTTTTTTTTTAAGCTTGGAATAATATAAATATTTCTTTTACGCTTCAGCTGTTACAATATAATAAAAATGATGTTTAGTAACAATGATTATTAAATATTTCGAGTAATTATCGCAAATAACGTTAACATTAATTGAATTAAAGACACTTGTGTTTTAAACGAACGAACTTTTCCATTGTTTCCGCAAATAGAATCGCTTTCGGCCCTAAGGCCTTATAGGAAACCCGAGACTTTTCTGTATAATAACGTGCACGTCAAAACGATGGCTCGTTTGCAATGAAATGTGTGCGCTTTGCAAAACGAACGTTAGTAGGATGTTGTATCAGCAATTTCAGCGCGAGCACCGAATACGTCTTCCAGAACTTGTACGAAGTGCGCGAGCAAAGACTCGTGTCTTCTCCGACAAGGCGGACGGATCGATCGATCAACGGGTACGTGCACAAATCATTACTTTTTTTTCTTCTCGTATCGGGATATATCGCGAATTTCGAGTGACAGCTATTACATCTTATTGCGAAAGATATTTTCTTTATATAGCAAGAAATATATAATATATAATATATATAAAAAAATATATGATATACATGTATAAGAAAAATTTTCGCCTCTGTGATGAGAAAACCGTGAAGAAATTTTTAAAATTCGCACGTAATAAGAGGAAACATCGTGTAGAGTCTAGTTCATTAATTCTGATTATTGAAAAAATACCGATGATTTCATTCGTTTGTTTCTAATTATCAGAAAATGAGCGGCTAACGATAACTAATCTAAATTTCTGTTTGATAATAGAAGTATGTACTATTAGTATAATGACATATTGAAATCTAAATATTGACATTATGAAGAAATTTCAGAATCCTCGAAAAAACTTATCTATTTCTTTTTAACGAGAATGACGCAGATCCAGTTAGTTTTTATTTCTATTTTTAAGTTTGTTTTTTTTTACGTGCAATAATACAGATATATCTGAAAATTTTGCTATCAAAAGCGCATACTTCTACAGAGAGTCACACTGACTAATGCACACGCTTATCTCTGTAATTATTGAATGCGTGTACTCTCGATAATAACTCTTAAATTTCGTATTCTAAGAGATAAACAACACAACTTTCTGTACTCATAAAAATAAAGAATTTTTTATTTTAAGATGCAATTTCTTTCGAGTTTTTCAAAAGACTCTTCTTCAACTCCCGACTCAAACAATTTTGATATTAAATTCAAGACCGTCGCCGTGAAGAAACTTGTTTTAACTTAACTGACTAGAAAAAATATACATATTCTAGTATTACAATCTAAGATGTCTTTATCTTTCTATATCTATGATATTTTGCGCGCGGAGCAATATACTACGTGTGTTTTCGCGATGAAGATGATGCGAAACACATCTCACAGATCATTTTTTTGTTGTTGTCAACCGTATCTTTTGTCGCCGATCGCGAAAATCTAACTGCGATAAAGAATTGAATTTCAAGCAGAAGAAGCGTCAGCTTTATGATTCATATGGATGAGTTTCTTCGGCAAGTGTCCTTGCTGTTATAGGCTAGGTAACGCGATGCCGATGTTGAACATTTCGAATAGAAATCGATCGACGTTTTTAAATTCATAAACACGCATTGTTTCCGCCCGTTCGACGATCTCATTTGCCAGTAGTTCGCCTAACAGATCGCGAGCATCTTCAAACGCGATTTAGATGTGATATTTTTGTGCAAAGTGCGCGGCAAGGCGTTAAATTTTCGTTGTATGGATTTATTCGACTGTATGTATTGAATCTCAAACTGCCGATAAGATCACACGTAGATTTCGTGCTCGTTAGAGAAAATCGTTATATATACATTACGTATGTTTTGTTTTCGCTTCTTTCGAAATCTTGAGAAATTTAAAAATACTTAGATTCAAACTGACACCATGCTGTGTCAACAGAACATTAGGGCTGTGGGGGCCAATGATAAAAAAGAACTATAAAAGGGCACGATAATATCCAAGGCCTCACACTAGTTCAACAGTTCTCCTAACGTGTACAACGGTCTTGTCTCTGATCAAAGTTCAAGGAAGCAACGGATACAATTTGAAACAACAAGAATATCGTCCGTTAGCATTCGTCAAGTAACAGTAAAAATTTTAAAGTTAATATTAATAGATAATTGTAATTTGTGTAATGTGTAAGTCTCTTGTGGCTTATTTTTCAGTTTTAATTTTTGAAAATTTAATTGTGTTTCTCGCTGTCTACAATATTTGAAATTTCGTTGTGTTGTGCGTGTACAATATTAAACAATTTTCACGAAAAAAAAATGGAACCAGGAAGGGTCTGTTGTCGGATATAATCCTGTTCGGTAAGGTAGAAATAAAACAACTTCACCGGGAAAGGATTATATCCTGTAATGGATCCGTACGCAGCGTTTTCTCGATATCGCATCTTCAAAATATTCTTGCCACTGAGGGCAGGTACAGGTCTTGTCTGCACAAAAAAAATATTATTATTTTGTGACTAGATCTGTACTTATCCTTAATGACGAGAAACATCGTCGTACTTGAGAATTGTTACTCGAAAATCTTGTTCAATTGTCTTTGGTTTTCTAGCAATATGTTAATTGGAAGGATCATAAAGCTAGATCATCAAAGGACAAAGGTTCGAGACACAGCGGCATGGGACATCGTCGACAATCGCGTGCAAAAGAACGTATTCTCTCAAAAGGGATTTATTGTTAAAATTAATTCTCTAAAATTGCTGACCGCGTTGAACATACATTATTGTGATTTTTAATGATTCTTCAAAACGAACGTGGAAAGGATATTTGAGGGCAAAGTTCAAGGAGCTCTTTCTCTGATGTCTTGATATAAGATAATGATATCACAGTAAGAGTTTCTTTGAGTTCTGTCGATCATTCTCAACCTTGTTCTTTCTTATCTGACAAGAAAAATCTGTGTACTCTAAAGAAAAACAATAAATCGCTATGTATTTTTCGCTGTACAAAGGCAGAACAAAGGTGCGGCATAAGATGAATGTAACCCAGCTTAACTGGAATTTTTAAATCAGTTCACTGGGTCATATTTGTCTATTGCACGCACTGACTAATCATCGGAGTTGTAGAACATTGATATTTAATATTTTGCAAATATTTTATATGCTCATAGATGTATATCGATAATTAATAGTATCGTTAATAGTGAAACTATTAATTAAACATTAGCTATAAAAAAGATTAGATATATTTAAGAAGTATATTTTTTATATACACGAACGAACGAAGCGACAAATTTGTTCGATAATACAACAAATTTTCGAAAGAAATGTTTAAGAGAGCACAGACCTTGTTGACGAGGCAGTTCCTGAAGTCTATCTGCATGTCGGACACTGAGACTCGATCGTGAGGTCTCTTGGGTCCGCTGACGCTGGAAACCACGGTGCTCAAATCTAAAGTGACCACTTCGGAGAAGATTGGATCCTGACTCGGGTCGTTGTAATTCCTCAGCATACGCACGCTCTCAAGGTATTTTTTAATTCTGTCAATATGTTCCTCAGACCGGCCTGTTTGCTTGAGATAGATTAAGCTCTGTTGATCCACCGGGAAGAAGCCCACGGTCGCGCCATATTCCGGACACATGTTGGATATAGTGGCGCGATCAGCGATACTCAATTGCGATACTCCCGGCCCGAAAAATTCGACGAACTTCCCAACTACTCCGACTTGACGAAGATTCTACGCGTAAAATGTTTACAAGTTTATAATATATAATTGCTTTAATATCTCTTATGATTTTTTGCGTCGAGTATATTGTCAATCAAAAATAATTTATATAATTGTAAATTTTTAAAGAAATTTTTTAAAAGTAAAAACACATTTTGCTTTAAAAACACCTTTCTTATAAATAGATATTTGAGTTTAGACAAAAAAAAGAAATTCACCTTTGTGACCGTAAGAACAAGATCTGTAGATGTAGCATATTGGCTCAGTGCTCCTTCTAATTTATATCCGACAACCTTTGGTATCAACATAGAAATTGCCTGACCAAGCATAACGGCCTCTGCTTCAATACCGCCAACTCCCCATCCAAGCACTCCAAGACCATTGACCATGGTAGTGTGAGAATCGGTGCCGACCAAACTGTCCGGGTACAAAACGCCGTTGGTATCAAATACTACTCTTGCCAGATACTCCAGATTCACCTGATGGACAATACCGCTTCCAGGTGGTACAATTAACATGTTTTTGAACGCCTTTGCACCCCATTTAAGAAACATGAAACGTTCCTTGTTTCTAGTAAATTCTATTTCTTCATTTTTCTTTGTAGCATCCGGACTAAAACCAAGCAATGATTATTCAGATTTATCTTATATTATGTAACGATATACGATATCAAATTTAAAACCTTTATTTGCTTGTATCTTTTTACGCAATGTTATCATCTCAGTGTTAAGCAGTTTTTTTTTAAGATAAATTGAGTAATAGCTACTTTTTGTTTATCATATGAGTGTGTGACAGCAAGTGTAGATCTCCAATTTTACACGATAACCTTTTACTCTTTGTTAACATATTAATATGCCAAAGATAAAGATACATGTTAAAAGAATGAATTACCTCCTATTAAAATCAACCTGTATTGAGTGGTCGATTACAAGATCTGATGGACAGATTGGATTAATTTTGTCAGGATCACCACCTAATCTCTTCACAGCATCTCTCATTGCAGCAAAATCCACAACTGCTGGCACTCCAGTAAAGTCCTATTTATATATATATATTATGAATAATACAGAAATAAATATTCCTCTCATTTCTTGTGTTTCTAAATTAAAATATAAATAACTTGTGTAAAGACTCTATACCTGCAAGAGAACTCTTGCTGGCACAAAAGCTACTTCAACTCCTTCTGCAACATTTTGATTCTTTTCCCAATCCAGAAGTTTCTCTACATCGGTTTTTGTCACTTGAAAACCATCACAATTACGCACAGCACTTTCCAAGAGAACACGAATTGAGAACGGCAGCTTGTCTATAAAGTGGAAATTAAATGTCTAATTTATTGAACAGGTATATAACATGCTATATAAAATAATAAATACTAAATAATAAAGTTATCTTACCATATTTTGAGTCAAACTTGGTAACATCATAATAATTATATTGATTAGATCCAATTTTGATGGATTTCAGCAAATGCTGATAAGGATTTGGGCCTAAAATTATAAATTTTTCTATAATTATTTTGTATAGCAATAGTTTTTCAAAGCGTTTATAAAATTTTGTTGTTGTCAAAATAAGTTAATTTTATATAAAACTCAAAACTACTAAAAATACTTACTATCCCTAACTTTTTGCATTATTTAATTTAAAATATTATGTTCTAAATTACAAAGTATGTAAATTATCAAAAAAAACTCAGTTGAAGCACTTGTGTTGTACAAATTGTTTATAAAAAATACAAATACTCTACGATTTTCTTCACATTTCTACGCAAATATAAAATATTTAATTTTCAAATGTGACATGTTGTCAAGATTTAAAAATATTCGAAGTAACACTCTTCTCACGCAATTTTCACCATCAATTAAAACATCCGTTTATTTTTTATTAAATTTGAATACCATTAGAGAAAAACCGCAAAATGTTATTTTTCATGATACGAAACTGTCTTAACATAACGTTGTCGCGTTAATAAAGCTGTTCTGTTCAATCGTTTGTTATTTTTTCAATCAAATAACAGCAATAAACAAACCTACGTCTTCTCACTTACCAGCCATGATTGTCACTGAACAAGTCACGTCGGCCACACTGCGTGATAAGTATATATCGTGTTATACCGGGTGTCTCGTAAATATCTCTCTCCTTAAAAAAACAGCGATCGATTAACTTTCTTATGATTTTTCTCTCTATTTTTTGAAAACACGAACGTTACGTTTAAAATAACATGCGGTACGCAAAATAAAATATTGCGATACAGTAAACAAATATAAATCTGCACATTTTCTGAGTCGCCGAAGCGATAGATGAGACAGTGAAATATCATAAGATCGCGTTATGTAATGTGGTTCCTCGTAAATTAATTCAACTTATACATAATTTATAACATTTGCACAATGCTCTTCTCGCGATAAAGGTTTGTATTATGAAAAAAAGAGAGCAAAGTTCAATACAATTCACAATCGGTACGTACAAAATGAATGTTTCATTAATGACACTCGGTATATAAGAGAACCGTCAAATCGGTCACGTGTCGCGATGTTTGCGATACATCGCGCAATCGTGGCGTGATCCTCCGTCGTGAACTTCAAACGGGGCGCTTGTGCGATAACTAGTTTCGGCCTGCATAAATATTTTTTTTTTTCGATAACGAAACGTCAAGTTGACATCGACCGATTGCGCGTTAATCGATTTCACGAGAAGATTGAGAATGGAACGAAATCTAGAGAAGACACTGGACGAAGCGTAAGTTTTCGAGTTTCTTATAGGTTAAGTGTCCGATGGCTTTAATGACACGCAACAACAAAAATTGACATACATACTGTCATTCTCTCCTGTAGATTCAACGAAGAGGGCATTATTGGCTGCATCTTGGCAGATCATGCTGGTCTTTGTTTAGGAGGTAAGAAGTTTCCAAAAATATAAACACTAAGGTATGCAAAACAGACATGTAAAACTCACATGTTCATGTTTTGTTAGTTAAAGGTAATGCATCGAGTGACAGTGCTGGTGTGATAGCAGCCATAGCCGATCAAGTTGCAAAACTAGAACCTAGATCTGAAGTACCTATCATATCTCTCCAAAATGATAACAGGTGAGTTAAATGTACAAAAAACAAAATCAAAACTTCTGTGCTATTATAAATCTAAAAAGTTAATGTTATGTCAAATGTTAATACACGCAGGCTCTAAATTAATTTCAGACAATGTATCATACGTCGAAAAGACCCTGTTGTTGGCGCTATATATAAAGATATATCAACTTGAGAAAATTGTTATATACACAACTGAAGCTGATTTATATCCTTAACATAAGATGTTCATTTAAAACTTTTTTCTATTATTTATAGGTGTTAAAATTTATGAGTTATATCATAGTTGTAATGTTAATAAATAAGGATCATTATTCTTGCCATATGTAGGAATTGTTTTATATTGTAGCTGTAAGATTGTAGAAAATAATATTTATATATTATCATCTTTTATAACATTTACACAAGAACTCCCGCATTGCATCACATCTCTCGCGTCACAAGAAATCTGTAACTTCAATTTACACATAAAATTTTTAAATCATAAAATAACAGCATCAACATGTTTTAAGGTCAATCACTCTTCCTCTGTTTTCTCTTTTTCTCATGCCATTTGTTCGTGGCAAGCTTTATCAATTCGTTATTTTCGTATTTCCATGATCCAAGTACAATCACAAACATAATTACACCGATCAGCAGATGCAATCCTTTCCTATCCGGAAATAGAGAAGCCTGAAACAAAAAGAAATTAAATGTTAGCATCAATAAAATTCTTGATGTCAACACGAACGTATGCGAGAAACTATTTCGGCAAACACATTACATGTGACAAGGTGGTGATAAACGCCGCGATGATTAAAGATGCGGAAAAGACCGGCTTCGGAATCAATCCGTCCAGCGGACGATAAATCGTGTCTCGATGCCTTTTGTTGATAAACAACGATGAGTGGATGATTCTCAGGATCATGTTCACGCAATTACCTAGGATAAAGCCAACCGGGCCGAACCAGGTGGCAAACAGATACGACGCACCCAAAAACGCGATAGACTCGTAGACCATAATCAGATTGCTCTTGTTTATTGTCGTGCTATCGGCTGTCGCGTTGGTGTAACACTCGGTTACACCGTTGATGCCTAACAATAACACGGCGAGACAATGCGCTCTCAGCAGAAGGACGGGTAACGGTAAGGTCAACTTTGAGCCGCCGTACAACCAGAGCAACGTGCTCGAGTACGATTGACCAAATACTAAAACGATCAGACCGATAGACATGACGACGGAACACAAGTGCGTCAGAACGTTCACGCTCTCCTGTACTTTCATCTGAAAATACCAGTTTTCTTTCTATAATTTCGACGTGTGCGTCAACATTTTCGCTAAAGAAAAGTCAACACAATTCGTATTTTTCTTTGTTTTTGATAAACATTGAAAGACGCGATTCTCACCGGATCCTGATCGATTAACTGTTTGTCTCTTTTCACTATCTGCGTAAAGTAGAAGTATCCGCTGTCCTCGATTGGACGAAAGATAAATCTAGCAGCTAGCGAACCCAGGTTGTTGACAACCTCATAAATACCCTTTAACAAAAATAAGTAATTTCCTGAGATATAAGATATATTTCACACATATATATTGATGTTATACCTGTTCTGTGAATGTCAACACTGGCATAATAGTCATAATTAATCTTTCGCCTTCTGTCAAAACTTGCTTCAATATTCCTTGCCTAAAGAAACTCCACGTGAGAACGGTCAGCTTTCTATCGAGATACGGATCCTACGAAATAACTGTTGTTCTTAAAAACAACGATAACGGTATAGTTCGCATAAACGTACATTATTTTCCAATTGGCCGGGAAGAAAGTCCTTCACAGATCGAAAAGGAAATTCTTTTTCCACATACTCGTCGCTGCTACCTTTCAGAGACATCCTGCGCTTCAGTGTGCACTTGTTCAATTTATTGATGTAATAGCGGAAGTACACGTAGTGACTAGTTGTATAAAATACTGCGGCGACGAGTTGAGCTATGCTGAACGCAAGCAATGCATTCTCCGGATAATACAAGATTAAGGGCACAAATGTCATAGTGCGAATAGCAATCATGATCGTGTCTAGAATTACCTGGGAAGAGAAAAAGCGCGGATAATAGTATGACATGATTTATCTCTTGTTAGATTTATTAAATATATATCTTTTCTATCTGCTTACTTTAAGTCTAACAAATAGAAATGCGCTTGCGACTAATTGAACGATTAAAGAAGATAATTCTATGATGCACGACAGTCCAACCGCCCAAACTGCAAATGTGTAGTATGGTGGTAATGCTTCTGTGGTGGATAACAAAAACAACCAGATGTATCCAAATAGAAAAGACATTGCAACACATATAGGCACTCTAAAAATATATATATATGTTAATTTTGTCAGATTAATATCAAACTAATTATAGTAAATAGAACTAAAATTGTTTCTATAATGGAATATAAATGATAGAGACAAGAAACTAACGTTAGCCAGAGAAGATTTACAACTTGAGCCCAATTATGCTCTGCAGTGTTAGTCAGACATGCTTTCATAAATGGCTCTCTTGATAAGAACAAAATCATAGATTCCAACAGCAATAATCTCACATTAATGACACCTAAGACTGCTTGGCCCACATGCCGGACAACAAATGCATTCAAGACAAATGTGACACAGCGACAGAATATCTGAAACATTTTTTAAAAATTCTATATACTCATGACAACGCAGAAACGAAAAAATAATCTTTGATTAGTTATTCTTCTCAAAAAAGTATAATCGTCTCTCAAACACAGAGACTGCGAGATTAGATGTTAAGATTCTTCAGTTGTAGAAAAACACAGCAACTGTCATTTACTTAATACAAGTCTCGTGACAAGAGTCGATTGGCACATACCTGAAATACAATATTGAAAGAAGCATTTTCTAAGCTGCTCTTCAGAACGTTCGGCGGCATTTTTCAGACTGCGATTAGACAGAAGACATTAAAATATTTCGAGATTGCCGCCGAAAGATCAATGAAATTTAAGGTTAGGCGAGGCGATAATCTCGAGGAAGCTCAGACCGACGTACGCCTGTATCATTTCTCCTCCTCGACTTCATTCGTGCAACATGCGTGTGGCCGATGCGTTTCGAACGCACAACATTTATTCCGTCACAGTGAAATAACGAGACGATAACTATTTCGACCCGACTGATGACATTTTTGTGTCGTGTGACGTAACGGCATCTTTCGTCGGATCGATTTTTCGCAAATCTGGGAGGTATGATCTATACCTACGATTGTAGTTTTATTTTGCAAGAAAACTATAGTGAAAAGCAGCAGAAAATACCTTATTTTTTGAAGCTGCGCTAAGGTTGCATTGTCCACGTGTTTTCAAACTGAAATAAAAATCAAATTTTACACATATTCATATATAGTAATTTTTTTTTCATTTGTATACAAATGAAAAAATTTAATCGATTAGATTTAAATATAGATTTAAATCACATTTATTATTAATTAATCTTAATGGTTTCATTATTAATAACTTATTATTATTATATTAACTGTAATGTAGTTTTAATAGTTCTATAGTGCACCGGGCTTTAATGATGCATCACATTGTACAGCGGCATTTAATACATTCCAAAGTGCACCGAATGGATCTTCCGCGTTTGCCGAATATATTATAAGCGCGATAAGTAGACTTTCGACGCTTTGTCGTGCAACAACCATTTCGTCGTCACGAATTTTATTCGTTGAACAATCATCGGTTTCGCCAAGGTATAATTTATACGATACTGTGTACGAAATTGTCAGTCGATCTTCCAATATATATATTATATATATACACGAGAAATTGCGGAATATTATAACGGTTACTATTTCCGTATTTTTTTCTACGCATGCGTAAGAACTGATCACGTGTCGATCTTGTGTGCATGTGACGTATTTACATAAAAATTATTACATGTAAAAATTTTTGAGCTAGGAGCTAGGTTTATGCGGAGAGTTTAGTTATAATTACAATAAACTTTAAATTGAAGAAAAATTCTAGCAAAAATGAATATATTATTAAATATATTATTTATCAGCGCTCTTCAGTTCTTTTTTTTTTTCAAATTCAGTTCTGAAAACTTGCACACGCATGTTTTCATATTTGTTTCGGTATAGTTTTATTCTTCTTCCGATAATCTCTAAGTACCAATTTGCCCCCAAAAAAAATAAAAAAGAACTCACTGCTGAGAACCATGAGAAGTGCATAGAAATTCTCTTCGAGACTTTTTATTTCGTATCAGTATTTCTTTCTGTCTTATAAATCAAAACGCTACAAGACAATAATAATCTTTCATATGTTTATATATTTATTGTTTTTATATATATATCTGAGACTCGTAAATGTTGTGTCCTGGAGCGTCGACCTATCGGCACGAGTCTAGTATATCTATCTTGATATACTAGAAAACGTTTTTACGAGCGGAGAGAGTTTACGACGAAGGATTCGGTTCGGTCTTCGAGGCAGTCTTAGTCGCGCATCAGTGGCGTTCGGACGTTCGAGTATAAAAAATTCTTATTAAAAGTCTCCGAGTGATTATAGGTAATTATTCTTTTTTTCTTTAAATTTTTTTGTCCCACACATGTCTAAATTTTTTCTCGGATAACATCAAACGAGAAATACCTCTTTATTGCGCCGAACTACGTACGCTACTGACGTTTGATACATCAGGTGACGCTAGCTGTTGTGCACATGCACCAATATCTGTCGCGCGAGTGTCGTGAGTCGCGATTTTTTCATCTTCGTTAGTAGATTTAGTATAGAATATTAGCTAGTGCGTGAGATTCGCAGTCGGTCGCGGACAGTCGCGGACGGTACGAGTTGATCGGGTGAGGTGCGTCCTGAGCGTCGAGGACTCAGGACAGGCGTGTGACTTACGTAGCCGGTGTCGTTTGCGCAAGGTTTTTTTATTTTTTATTTTTTTCTAATGAGTGTCACTCCGATCTGGCGTGAGAGACGTGTCACGCCATCGTCAACTCTTCGCGCGGTGGACATCACTTCTGCTGGACGAGCGACGCTCGAGGTCGAGGACAGTCGTCCACACGTCGATTATCCTATCGTCAGTTCCTACAATAGAGAGATATAGCCGCGCGAATTGAGATATCGGTATAATATAACACGCACATGTGCTTCTTGTGTACTGGCTCTTGTCAGTAATGCGACGCGGACAAAGTTATAACTACACAAAACGGGAGCGATGTCAATAAAAGGTGGGCAAGTTAAAGGGTTAATTAGACATTTACCCACTCGCTTATGTAAGACAACGTGATTTTGTGTGTTGTCATTCAAAAATAGTGAGCATACAACGTGTGTGCGCGTTGAAAAACGCGTCTATATGCATGTGATCATCAAAATTTACTTTTATCACATTTCGGAGCAAAGTTAAAAAAAATGTAAATTTAGAATAGAATGACTATGTTTATTGGGAAGTTATGGAAAATTATTGTCATTTAAAAATAGCAAGACAAGCTATATATGTGCTAGAGAGGCACAGTTTTGTTTAGACGAGTGATTTGAGCACAAGTTGTTATTACAGAACTATACATTTACATATATTTTCATATTTATGACTGTGTTTGTGATGTACACATTATTAAAAAGTGACAAAAAATTTTTATGTTATGTGACGAAAAAAATTAAAATTTGCACATAATGTTATGTGACGTCAATGCGCTCATATCTCTTTACGATGCATGTGTAAATGAAAACCGCTCTTTGACATTGATTAAAGATAATTTTATTCTGAATTGCTAAAACAAAAATCTCCATATTCTGTCAGCTTAAATATTTTAACATTTGTATAGAACCTATATGCTATATGCTTCTGCGAAAAAAAATTGTTACTTCTATTAAAGAGATAATACAAATATTTTATTTTAGTGCAAATAACTTTTATATTTTTAAATACAGTCACAAAGCAAAAAATCTTGTTTATATACGTAGTGTAATATTTAATATAATTCTCTTTGAATTTTCTATTAATTCAACTTATTTTATGCAGCAGAAAAATTACTTGTATAAGCGAGAGAGCTACAGCGAGCCATTTGAGTCTAAGCAATGAGCCCATTAAGTCACAAAAATAATACTACTAACAATAATACTACTCCAAAAAATATGGAGACATCTAATGGATATTCTGCTGGTGATACCATGGCCAAAGAACTGAGAAATCATTCATCTCCTTGTGAGTCAATGGATTGTATGTGTGCTTAGATTGCCAATTTTTATATATATACTTTTTGTTACATACACATTATGTTAGTTAATATAATATCTGATCAGTGATTGCCATACTTATTTTTCAAATTCTTTAGATCACTAATTGTTTGCACTTAAAAATATCTTAGAACGTTAGAGCAAGCTAGTTGATCAAATTAGATATTTTTATTTTTTGTACATTAATACATGCTTGTGATAGAAATGTATTTACTTTGCTTAGATATTATATTTGTTTTATTTGTGCATTTAAGATAACACTAAAAAAACAAATAGTTTTACATTTTGTTACACATACGCATTATCCTGCACGAAAGCGCATTAACCTTATTTTATTACCAATATTTAATTTCACTATCTAATTCTGCAGGATTGTTTTTATCGCTAATTTGTAACAGTAGACATTTTACAATTTTCGACATCATTACTGTGCGCACAAATTGCACGAAATATTGGTCATACAGTTGTTTATTACAGCAATGCCTTGGTTTGGGATGGACATTGGTGGCACGTTATCCAAATTAGTATATTTTGAACCAAAGGACATTACAAGAGATGAGGCAGATGCGGAAATAGAAACGTTAAAAAATATTCGTCGTTATCTAACTAAGAATTCAGCATACGGGAAAACTGGCCATCGTGATACTCATTTGCAAGTAAGCATTATATTAAAATTATATTATATTTCATTTAATCTTAATGTAAATTTACATCTTTTTATAAATTTATGCCTGAGTGCTTATTGTAAAGTCTATATGTAATTGCAATAAAAATATTAAAATAAGAAATTTGAATTATAATTTGAAATCAAAAAGTTTTTATCTTTAGTCTCTAATACGTAATTTGATGCAAATCGTTAACTATTTCAGATGGATAATGTTTGTATTAGAGGTAGAAGAGGCACGTTACATTTTATTAGATTTCCCACGAGCGAAATGAAAAATTTTTTAGCGCTAGCAAAGTCAAAGGGCATGGCGAATCTTGTGACCACTGTGTGTGCCACAGGCGGTGGTGCCTTCAAGTTCGAAGAGAATTTTAAAAAGGTACTGTCTCGCATACATCCCATGTATTTAATTATCATTGCGATATTAATTACCTCGTCCTTCAGTAATGGAACTTCTCTGACAGGAAGTAAATATGAGTTTAGCCAAATTTGATGAATTGTATAGCTTGATACGTGGAATGCTCTACATAGAGACCACTAATCCACGTGAGTGTTATTATTGGTCGAATCCCACCGACGATAGCAAATGTCAAAAAGTACCTTACGACTTTTCCGAACCATATCCGTTCTTGGTAAGAATATCGTATACATAGTTTTTTCTCTTTTTTAACTGTAGTAACTTTCAATAAAGGCTAATGAGTTTTCTAACGATTATATTCTCTACAGCTTGTTAACATAGGCTCCGGAGTTAGCATACTAGGTGTATACGGACCAGAAAACTTCAAGAGAATATCTGGAACGAGGTAAGTGAGCACGTGTGTGTTGTATCACGTGTCGAGTAAATACACTCGTTTGAAGTGCTAACATAATGTACAATTTTGTCTTTTATAGTTTAGGAGGTGGTACTTTCTTAGGACTGTGCTGTTTACTTACTGGTTGCACCACCTTCGAGGAGGCAATAGAGTTGGCAACAGGCGGCGATAACACAAAAGTAGATAAGTTGGTCAGGGATATATACGGCGGCGATTACGGTCCCTTCGATCTGCCCGGGGATCTAGTAGCGAGCAGGTAAACTCGCAATCATCAATCGCCGCTCTTCGAAGAAAAGCATAAATTTAATTCTAAATCATTATTCCGTGTTTTTTTTCTCAGTTTTGGACAAATGAATTCCAAAGAACGTAGAAACGCTGTTACGAAGGAAGATCTAGCGCGTGCAACGCTTGTTACCATCACAAATAATATCGGTTCGATCGCGCGCATGTGCGCTCTTAATGAAAAAATTGAGAGAGTAAGAATATATACGTACGAATTTTGTAACAATGTAAAAATGTTTAAGCTGGCCAGAGTCTGTAACAAGTTTTGTCTGTAGGTCGTATTTGCTGGAAATTTTCTCAGAGTGAATCCTATATCGATGAAGTTACTGGCCTATGCAATGGATTATTGGTCTAAAGGAACTTTGAAAGCTCTGTTTTTGGAACACGAAGTAAGAGAAGCATCCAACTTGTGTTCCGAGATATTTTTCTAAAAAAAGAGATAAATTTTTCAAATATATGAATGCATTTTTTTTCCAATTTTAGGGATATTTCGGTGCGGTAGGTTGCTTGTTACAATACAACGGCTAATTAATCTAAATAATATAACGAAAGATGTTGAGAAGAACAGCTACGCAACATGCAGCATTCCATGTGACCAACTCTGCAGTATGAATTTTCCACGTGAAGAGATCGGTACAATATAAAAATATTTTTGTTACATTTATTTTCATTCGGGAATTTCTGCTGAGTAATCGTTTTAATACGACGAAGAACAAGAACTTCGCGAAATGAATATGATTAAGTAAGTTAATGTATAATTTATTACAGTGTTTATGTGTAGGAAAAAGTGGTTGTGTGTGGGGATATATACATATATTTTCTTTTTGTCTTATCTTATTTTGATATCACTGTTCGATTATATAAGCACAAATATGTAGCATGACGTTATAAGTGGACCAAATCCACATAAGGATTAAGGGCTGCCTCTTCTCCCGATGTTCGTTACATGCCGTAAATAGACTAGTTCTCTACCTCATAATTTATATTGTAAAAAATTTTTCTACGGATGCACAGATTTTTATGTACATTAATGACCGTGATCGATATTACACTTGCACATCTTTTCGTAAATTTTATATGATTGACTAAAAAAAAAAAAGAAAAAAAAACCACTTATAAAAAGTCCTTTGCGCGCACCAATTGTTAATATTTGTAATTTTGTTGTCAGCCGTATTATTATTCTATATATATATGTTATACAGGCATTTCGTAATATGAGAAGTTTTTTAATCAAGTATTAACGGAATGTTTGCCGTTTATTTAAATGTGGTACGCAGTTGATAAGATAGAAAAGAACGAAACATTTTTTTATATCGTTTAACATTGCTACTGTGACGAGGATTTGTATTATAAAATATTTCAAATATAACAAAATCCATATTCCAATTTTGCAAAGCATGACGATTATATACATAATATAAAAAGATACAAACGCGAAAATATATATCATTAAATATTAATTGTAAAGAAGATACATATTATGTGTATTCCTTGAGAATGTTGTCTAATGTGTATCTTCTATTTTTTTACCTAATTGAAATGTGACAATTAATAAAACTTTGGATACGTTATTTGTAAAATTTTGATTAATTTGATATTAGCACACATCCTTTATAGAAAACGAATAGCTTGTTTCTGTATAGATGCCAAAAAACTTTTTAACTTCTGCTAAATAAAATGCCAGTTTGCTATACAACAGTGTATTTTTCTGTCCTTTGAAACAAAACTGATAAATTAAGTTGAATGCTGTGTTAACACATTCCGTGTATACTTCTGTTTGAAAAAAATTGCAGTTCTATGAAATTTGAGCGTCAAGAGAGTCTGGCTGCGCAAGGTGTGGTTACTTAGCAACGATCTTACAAAACACAATGCTGCTCTTAAATGTCACGTTAACCGAGTTGTAAAGACACTCAGCTGACGCAAAATTATAGATTTTTATAACAGCGTCGCTATTGTTATAATTATTGCGTTAATTTTTCTGTATTTTTTAAAAAGAAAAATTTTTACGCGTCATCTGGTGCATCAGAAAAAATGGTAAGTTTCAGCTTATTTTAAGTATTAACCTGAAAAAATATATAAGAAAAATAATTTTTCAAGAATTTCCTCTCATTTTTATTTTCTTTTTATCCTGATTTAAGTACGATTTCTTTTATTGCCAAAACAAATATCACCAACTGAAATATTACATTAAATACACCACATAAAGTTTGCTTTTATTCTGTTCTTCTCTTTTCAATTTTACAAGCTGTTGTGTTTTCTTTAAATTATTAACAATATAAAATTAACAAAAAGGGTCCCAAGAAAGCAAAAGGAAAAGCGGTGGATACCGTCGAGGGAGTGGATACGACAAAAATGAACAGAGAACAGTTAGAGATATATGCTCACAAAATTTTAGAAGAAATGGAACGCGAACGTGAGGAACGAAATTTCTTTCAACTAGAAAGGGATAAGCTGCGCACTTTTTGGGAAATCACAAGGCATCAGCTGGACGAAGCGCGTGCCGCAATAAGGTAACACACACGTGGTCAAAGTAAAAACTTTAACCACGTGTTTGTGTAAAATTTATTTCACACACAGAAACAAAGAACGTGAGAAAGAAGAATTGGCGGAGAAGCATGAGGCCGAACTCAAGTTGTATAAACAAAAAGTGAAACATTTGATGCACGAGCATCAGAGCAATTTGTCCGAGAATAAGGCTGATCATCTGGTTGCGCTCAAATTGGCGCAAGACGATCACAACGCTCAAGAAAATGAGCTTATCAGAGATAAGATAGAACTAAAAAAACTGCAGAAAGAACAGGAACTAGCGCACGTGGGTGTAATCCGTGCGTTGAAATTGGTAAGATGCTTGTGTGCAGACTATAAATTGCTTACTCTCTAAAATTCATTAAAGTCAACTTTACAAAAGTTTAATACAAACAATTGTTTCTTCTTGATATAAAAAATAGAAACATTCGGAAGAAATGCAAAATGTGATGAAAAAATTCGAATCTGAAGCGATGGAAATGGAGCAAAAGTACGAGCAAAAATTAACCAGTCAGTACGAATCCCTGATACTAAAGCATGGTATGGAAATGACAGAAGTGGAAGAGCGAAAAACCGCACAGATCGCGGATCTCATAAAAAATCACGAGAATGCGTTTGCCGAAATGAAAACTTATTACAACGATATTACACTTAATAATTTATCGTTGATTAAAAGCATGAAGGTAAAAGTTTGCGTGATACTCGCAATTACAGGATCTTGAATAATTGAAAAAAAAAAACAAAAAAACAAAAAAAAAACAGATTAACGCACCGCTAAAATTTTCTACGACAGGAACAAATGGAAGCAATGAGAAGTAGCGAGGAACGTATGAAGAAACAAACGCGAGAACTGACAGCGGAAAATAAAAAGTATTCGAGTGATTTAAAAGCCACGCAGGAAACAGTGGCCGAGCTTACCCGTCAGCTTTCAAATTACGAAAAGGACAAACAATGTCTAGCCGTCAGTATATGAAAATATAATGTTGTGTTTAAAAATGAAAGTATAACAAAAAATAAATTACTTTGATATTACAGAATACAAAACGAAGACTGTCCGCGGTGACGAAAGACTTGGAAAATTTAAAATGGGAAAACGAAGTTCTCGAACTGCGTTTCGAAAAAGTAAAATATTTGTACGCGAACAATAAAATATTTCATTTTGCTTGAAATATAAAGTTTCTCAATTCACACGCGACGTTGACTCTTTCCAGTGTCAATCCGAAAGAGACGAGTTACATTCCAGATTCGTTTCGGCAATTTTCGATCTACAGCAGAAAACAGGTTTGAAGAATGTACTTTTGGAAAAAAAACTGGAAAAGTTGTCGGAAGTACTGGAGCAACGTGAGGCGCAAATCAGCGAAGTGTTGGCAGCTGCCCAATTGGATCCGGCGGCGGTGGTTAGTGTGAATAAGAAATTGGAGGTGCGCATCGAACACGATTTTCTACCTCATTATTTGAATTATTTACAATAACATTAGAAGAAAATTCTTTCTTTCGTAGGATATGCTCAATAGGAAAAACGCTGCTATACAAGAACTACAATATGAATTGGCGAAAGTTTGCAAAGCGCATGATGATTTGTTAGCGACTTACGAGAGTAAACTGCAGGAATATGGAATTCCCAAAGCTGAACTTGGATTTCAGCCGTTAAGAATGAAAGTAGCCGGCGCGAAATTGGGTTTAGGTCCGGCTGGTCTCGTTACCGCAAATCGGTAACGCATTTTATACAAATTACACTATTTCAGCACTATATACAATCGATTTGTATGATTTGATGAAGATTTTCTACGTCTCATTGAAAAACTCGCACTGACGTCAATATTTGTTTACCTTTTGGTGCCAAGATCAAAGGTTTCGATAACTATACGTAATGTGTATTACGCGTGCAAATGTTTCACGAGTGTATTTTTGGTGCATGCAGCGATATTCCCTCGGAAACCTAAAACATTTCAAAATGTGTTAACACAATCGACATGTAGAATTTATTTTGACACATAGTACTTTTATTTTGTAAAACACGAATACATTTTCAGCATATCGCGTTACGTTCTCAAAAATTACATAAAATTATCACAGAGAATGTACAGAGTAGATCATATCGATGCCTGGAAGTTGTATAGTCTCAATAATTTCGCACAGTTCTCGTTTTGTCTCGCTCTCTGATCTAATTATTTCTTGTCGCGCAATTTACGTCACATAACAATGAGAAATCATGATATTGTGCACACGATTTCCATCGGTAATTTTGTTTTCGTTGAAATCACAACTTGTTTTTCCGCGTTACATTTTCGCAGCAGATCTAACAACTGGCAGGCACAAATACATTGAAGATACATTCATGTTTAGATGTTAACATATATATATAGATATAGACACACTGACTAATCTAGCTTGTAAAACACTATAAGTCAAATACATCAGGTCACATGGTTAATAAATTTTAAATACCGACTTTTTATGTAAAATACTTCCTTGCCCGGGCGTCTCTCTCTTTCTTTTTTTCTTTTTTTTCTCCTTTCTTTCTCCCTCTTTTTTCCCTCTCGTGCGTAGCAGACAATCTGCAAACTTTTCTTTCTTTCGTAATATACATATATACTTAACGATTAAGTGAAGAAATAATTTATCATTTGCTCACCACAGAGATTTGTAAATATATCGTACAACGCTTTGTATAGATATAATTTTATAATATATATATATATATAGATGTATATATATATTTTATATATATTTTAATATATATATATGCTTACGTGTATATTAAGAATTTTGGCACAATAAGAAATAGAATCACAGTTGAAATCATTGTACATCATAAGACTTATAGATGGTTGTCAACGTGGTTTGTTTTTTTTTTTGGTTTTTTGTTTTTTTTTTTTGTATGTGGGTTTGTGAAGTACATGTTACACGCTTACTACGAGATATGAGATACACATTGAAACGTGTAAACATAATCGACCTGAAAAATTCTCTGCTACAGGCTACACATTATAGAAAACTATACAAAAAAACATCCTACAAACTAATATATTAGAAAATTCAAGTTTCGGAAAAGATCACGCGAAAGTTGGAGATTAATTCACGTCACGTAATTATGAGCACTGCAAAATTTAGAATTTTTTCGTACGCGTGTTTTTTTTTCCTTTTTTTGAATTAGGCTCGTTTGGTTACCACTGTATATTTGACAAAAAGAAAAAAGAATTGTTCTCAATCCTCTGCCTTACTACTTTTCTTTGTTTTATCAAATTTGTTCCGGCCGTTGTGTGTGTCTCGAGTATTCAGAGTCGTAGAAAAAATAAGCATCTGTTTTTAATTTTAGTTAAGTGGTCCATTGTTCCATTGTAAACCTTTTCCTCGAATCTCTTGAGAGAGGTTTGTTCGCTACATTTACAAAGTGCATCGATTCCTAGTTTTTGTGTGTGCACACATTAATTTAAACAGGAGGGGGTAATACACAATACATGCGTAATATCGTTATTTAAGCATTTTGACAATGATGCACTTACGCCGTTAGACATATAAAATTTCATGTAGCAACACACTTTCATTCAATGTTACTAACCGACTACTGACGAAATATTCGTGTATCTATATATTCTTCCCGTTCAATCCCGACGGTACTTCTCTCCTTACTCTATAAGCTCGCAGAGTGCGCGGAAACGAGCGTAAGAGACCTACTTACAGGTTGGACCTACCTACTGTTTAACCACTTTAAGTGGACTACGAACCACTAAAAGTAATTAAGACACCTATTCAAGGGAAGTCTCTTGGCAAACGCGACACACCCCGGTGGTTTGTCATTACCTTCCGAGGAGAATCGATCTTCGAAAAAAAAAAACATTCCGATGTTATATAATCGGATTTGACTATTAGTTCCCGCGCATCTACTATCTAAGCCGTGAATCGATCATATATCCATACACGTTACGACAAATGAAAATAAACGTACAGTATCTAAGCATGAAAAAGGCATGAAATACTTTCAAGTAGTTCAAAATTACCATACACGTGTAAACAGCGAGACGTAAAATGATATACAATTAGAACAGCGGGACAAAGGCGTGATATACTTTCAAGTGGTTCAAAATTACCATACCTCGTGTATAAAAACAGCACAGCGACAAATAATGTACGATTATCTGAGTAGTCTATAGAAACTTGCAGCCTGACAGAAACATCAAAATTTGCAATTTGTTTCATTGTACTAATGAAAAGAGATCATTGTTTCTCAGAAATTGACTTGTAAATTAATTAAAAAAGTTTCAAGAAAAGTTTGTTATCATTTTTCCACGAATAAATCATAGCTTGCAAAATATGTAAAAACAGTTCGGTTAAATTCACGTTCCTTCTATTTCCATCTGATTTTTTGTTCAACTCATTATCCTCCAATTCGGTAGAACGTCAGCCATCAGAGTAGAAAAGTATGCTGTTACATTGTAGACCACGGTCTCGCCGGCGGCCAAAATCGCCCCGAACGAACCGTACGTACCGTAATCTATTATACTATGATTGCACGCGGCCAAGATCGCTAGATCTTTTCCCGGGCCTTTTCCGTCATTATCCGACACGTAGTTAATACGATAACGCGCGCTGCGCAAGTTATACTTGCACCAGGTAATGTTATCGCTCGTTATTATGAAAATCACGTCGCTGTACTTGTCAGCAAAATAATTCATCGCTGACAAGTAGTAACTTACCGGCGCGGGCCGCGTCTTCATCTTCTGCCAGAGGTAATCTATATAATCAGTTCTGCGCACATGTACGCTCACGTAGGTCGGCGAGGACAGGTTGAATCTCTCCGCCACGTGCCTTAGCACCTTCTCCGCGTACAATCTCAGACTCGGCTTGAACGTAAATTCCCGCCGCACGTCATCCAGCCAGACCAGTATCAAAGACCAATACGCCGCGTGTCTGTGATAAGGGGAAGAGAAATTTTTTCTTGTTTATTGTTAGAAAATAGTATAGAAAATAGTAAATTAACGTTTCTCATTAACGGTGTTTAAGATACATGTAGATATTCGAGTATAAGCATCAACCTGGGTATGATAATGTTCTGCTCCGTGCTGTTCCACTGGCTGAGCGAGTTGACCACCTGGCCGAGGTCCAGAATACACTTGCCGATGTAGCTGAGCGGCGGGATGCT